>OY757188.1:86647241-86782241 GCA_963583895.1 Melanophora roralis
CCTGGTTTCAGAAACAAGTTCCTTAAGTTCTTCCGAGGCACATTTATTTTTAAGAGTTGTGAAGCTCTTTTTTAATAATGCGCTCAAATCAGTTTCTTGAAAAAAAATTTTTAAAGATCAAAACTAAAAGGTTGGCTTCTGTACATGCAGTGCATTGTATGGGTTAAAGAAAAAAAGTTACAAATAAAAAGTGGTATGTTAGACACCTTTATGAAATCTTTTCTTTTAAAACAAGATGTGATTTGTTATACACACGGCTAAAAATGGGTGAGATTTTTTTTAAAGAATTCGGATCGATTAGAATGTCTTTGGTTTTAGCAACAAGTTCCCTTAGCTCTTCCGAGCACATTTCATTATTTTATTGACAAAGCAGTTAACGTTAAGTTAATACGAGTAGATAACTTAACGTCACTTAAGGTACATTCTTTTGTTCTTATACACCATCAAGTAGCTTAAATATAGCTAAGAAGCACCAGCCCATATATAAGAATTATATTCTATTTTTAGCCAAAAATGTGGCAGCTTTATTAAAAAGATAAAATGATGCTTACAACTTTCTGCACCGTTTCAAAAAACTAAGCCTTTAGAATTTTTTTGTCAAAATCAAAATTGAGTATATTTTGGGGTTTTTATGATCAGAACCCGTAAGGTTTCCGCTTCGCCAACATTAATAAAGAAAATGTATGATCAGAATCTACTAATAAATACGAGTTATCATGGTTAACTGTGCGTAAATACTATAACGGACAACAGTGTTGCTCTGCCTGAAAAAGACTAGGCTTGAAGTCAAATCAATATGAATGGTATATGCTGTTGTAACTTGCAAAGAAAAACGTGGTATTCAAAGTTAAAAAAAAGGTTGCTGAGAAAGGACAAAGTCTTGCGGAACATCTAAATTAATTTTGAACTCATTGCAGGAGATTCCATCTATGATAACACGAATAGCCCAAACTCCAGGAAAGCTCAATACAAAATAAGATTATTTGTTAGATTATTTTTAGCTAAAATTTTTAAAAGTATTTAAAAATTTTTTTTACTTTGGAGCCAGAATATTTCATATAAGTTGTTAAGTTGTCTATTTGAACAGAATCTTATTTAAAATTAAGGTTTGAAAATCATGCCTATTAAAGAACTAAATAACTATAATATTTCGAGGAAACTTTTTTTAAAAAAACAAAACAAATCCTAAACAGAATAGAGCAAATAGTTTTTTATTAAAAAATTAATTTGATGTTTTCATATACTAAAAACGATGTAATCTACACTACAAAATCTAAAAATATTTACATATCCCTTTTGGATCTTGCAATGTTGATGATATCGCTTTTAATAAATGAAAACATTTTTTTAAAAAAGAAACAATTTGCTCTATTCTGTCATGGATTGGTTTTATTTTTGAATAAAATTTTCAATTAAATATATATGATTTTGTGTAACTTTAGGCAAGTTAAAATGATCATTTTAAAAAAAGAACATATTACTAAATATTTTTGTTAATAATATTTTGTGATGTCTGACATATTATAGTTTCCTTCTATCGAGGATGGCAAAACATTTTCTTTTCTACAAAAAAAAAATTAAATAAAAAAAGGTATTTTGACATCCTGTTTAATTTCTTCAAAAACAAATAATAAAAATATTTTTTTTTTATTTTAAAAGCTCCTTACGAAATTGTCCCAAAGTGAAAAACAATAAAAAGTTTTTTTTATTTTTTATAGCAACAATGGGCAATTCCATGTAAAACGAGCCAAATTGCTGGAAGAAATGATTTTTTTATTAAATTGATAAATTTACGTCTCAAAGAAAATGATAGAATGATTTAAAAACATTTTATACAAACGCAAAAATCAAAAGAATTTAAAGTATTCTCAGAACTATTTTACACAACTCAATCTTAAAGCCAAATTTCTGGGCCACACTAATCACAGTGGGTCGCAACCATCAAAATCTTCAAGTAATCATTGTCTTAAGAAAGTAGGTCCTTGCTGTGTCTACTTATTATTATAAATTCAAAACATATCACCCTTGAAAATCATAGCCTTGTTTCAACCCAGAACTTGGAACAGTTTAAGTTTAAAGCAAAAATTTAAGCAAAATGGTCACACCCCTCACAATAGAATTCTACAAGTAAGAAAATTTACGGCGTTTTTTACTGCTTTTTTGGTTTTTTTTTCCAAAATAGTGGTAATTTTTCAATTAGGCTATTTTTCAAGGAGTTGTTCACCTGTATTTTAAAATGATGTTTTTTGTCTTATTATCTACGTTTATTAAAGGTTCCAGCAGGCTGCGTAATCAATATTTTTGTAAAGGTTTGAGTTGAAATAGGAGCAAACATCATTCAACATAGGTAAATCCACCTTTTTGTATTAGTTACAAAGTTGTAAAATTAGAAAAAAAAAAACAAACTCATTGCGATTTTTATTTACAACTCAGGAAGTTTATATAAACGAACATCATTAAGACACAAATACATAATTTGCAACAGAAAAACATTGTATTGTTAAATACTTACTTGCATTAAAATATATCTTTTAACTTGTTTTTTGCTGCTGCTGTTGGACACATTAGCATTACTAACATTAAAATTGGCATTAATACAACAATGAAAATAAAACGAAACGAACTTTTAACAAAAATAATATGTTGCGTAAGTTACTTACTATTTACTTCAAGCTTATATATGTTAAGTTATCTATGAATACATGTTTATATGTATCTACGCTTAAATAAATAGTTGTTTGGTTGGTCAAAATATTTTATGCATTTTTACTAAACTACTCTACTAATACTCTACTCATGTCCCTGTTGTATTTGCCTAAACTTAGCCGTCGTTAGTATTTTAAGTTGTTGTTCAAAATTGTACCAAATGTTGAAATCAATACCAATTTTGGTTTTGTGTGTTTGTTCAAATAGTGAAATAGTTATTTGCTGTTAAAGCAGGCTTATGCGCTGAGTGTTACGCGTTTGCAACTAGAGAAACCTGATCATTATGTTTGTTTCTATTAGGAGGAGTTTGAGGCCAGGGAAGCCAAGAGCGTTTTATATTAAACCCTACGTGGTAAAGTGGCAAGTTAAAAGATGTTTACTTTAGCCGTGTTTTGCTTCAACCGTATATTTGTTGTACCAAAGTATATGTTCTTGTTTGTGGTAGTATTAATGTTCTTAGTCTATTGCTAGTTTTGGCAGTTAAAAATAATATATTGCCAATGATAAAAGAATGCATTTTTTTGTTTGTAACCAACAGGTAATTAAATGTTATTTTTTACTTTATTTATGGTATTTAAAATGCAAATAAGGTAATATTGTGTTCCCAACTTCAAGTTAACATTGTTAGTAAATATTTCTTTTTTAAAAGTTTTTTTTTTAAATTTTAAATATTTTTTTTCTTTTTAGATTAAAGTGGTAATAAATTTGTTGGAAAAATATGTTACTGTTTCTAGAACTTTGTTAAGATATTGAAACTAATTTTGAATAGAAATAAGCAAAAATCTGTCTGACATTCAAAATAGGATTTAACTAAAAGGTCAACCATGGATACGGGAATTTTGAAGAAGGGCTGCTCTGCAATACTGACAAAATCGTTTAAAAACCAATATAGCTTGGAAAGCTTTTCAAAAACAACAACTACAATTTGAGCTTAAATATTTTATAAACTTTACTGAATACAAAATGCATCCTTCACCTTGATTATCAGCTGCAATATATAAACAAGTTATTGAAAAACAATTAAGAGAATTGTTTTATCTACATTTTTACCCACAATCCAATGTACCTTCTTTGGCCAGAGGCAAAGGACTATTTTTAAGCCTAAGAAAGATAAAATTAGTAAGCTTCACCGAGAGGTACATGCGGGCTTTGAGCCACCACTGCTTGATGATGTTGGTCTTAAACCAGTGGACTGTGACTTCCTAGGGGTGTTTTCTCTACCACTGTTAGTATGGATAAATTTAAATCAAATGATCATCAACACTACTTCTTCAAACTTACTTCCACTCACCTATTTTTCTGTTACCAACACAATGTAATGCATTATTTAGGCATCGTCCTGGAAAGCAACTTCTTAGATGGCAAATTTAAACGAGGAAGTTTAGAAAAGCTTTGAACGCCTACTACACCTATAGAGAATCCATTGCTTGAAACTAAGAGCTTCTACCGGATATGATAAATGAGTTTTCACAACCGTTCTAGGACTTATTCAACATAAAGAAGTCTTGTTTCTTTAAAAGCTTAAAGATGGCCAACAACAACAAACTATTATCAAAGGTCCACAGATGTGCTGCACTAGGCCTAACAAACGTAAGGGGTACTCAAACTGCGAGCATCTTTTGATATTCATCTACTTTTTTGCAGTTGAAAAATTTGTGGCCAAACTGGCGGCAAGAAGTATTTTAGATTTATTAAATCGGGTATGCTTAAGTAAGGGTTGATAGGGCAAGCGTATAAGCCAGTGAGTGTCAAGGGAAGAGGGATGGGCTCATGAGGTAGTCTGTTTGGGATCATAATTTGGATTTACTCCCATGTAAACTGGACTGGAAAGGAACTTGGCAACAGGGCTGTGTAATTTTCTCTGAGGCATCAAATATATAGGCACCGTGGATAATATTTATTAATGAATAGATTCTTCTTTCTAAATATATACTTAGTTTTTCCAGGTAAAAAATATTGATAGAAAAGGCTGTGAACTTGAATCAGTAAATACGTTTGGGGCTAAGAACGCATGGACAGTTTGGCCACACTTAGAGTTCTAAGAGTAGTCATCATAACATGCAATTTTAGGCTTTTTAAGTGACACGAAATGATGACTTTACCGCCAATAAAGTTGTCGATAAGTAAATAAAGTTGGTGCAAGCCAATAAGGTCAACGTTGCATTTTTATAATGGTTCGATAAAAATATGGGCCTTGAACCAAGTAGGGCATGGCGCGTAAGCCAGGGCTAATTTAAAGTTCTCCAAGCTTTTGTGGGATTGGAAGAATAAACTAGGTACAAATCATTTTCTAAATCAGAGCGGAAGAAACTCAAGGTGAATAATTGGAACTTACCCTAGGCGATGCTATGCGAGATACAGGGTGTCTGGTGGCAGATTTATATTTTCAAACTTAAATAAAAACGTAATAATTGACATTAAATTTTTTTAAACGATAGAGTGAAAATGAGTATTTAATTTTTTATAGAGTATTCAAAACGGAGCCTTGTGTTCTGCGCAACACATTACAGTAAACTTGGTTTAATTTAGCTGATTTCTCGAAATTTGTTGCCTGGCCTCGCGAATTTGAGAAAAAAACGATCCAGTTATCTTATACATGGATAATGCAGGCCAAACAGTTACAATGCTATGGTTTTTGATGTTTTAATAGAAGCTTGCATATTCTTTGAGACCAGTAACGGCATCTTTGCTTGTTGGCGTGGCCGTTTAAGTAAAATCAAACTTGCCCATTCCAAAAATGGAACTTGCAGGGCGAAAACGCTCAAACATCGTTTCACAAATTTTTTTGTGTACATCAAGGTCACTTTCTTTCAGTTCAAGAATATATGCTCTTGGAAGTCCCAGTCAGGATGCTCTTTTCCGCATTGAAATTCACGGATTTTTACGTAAACTGATTCCAACCAGTTCAATGTTTTCGGGAATTCTTCAAGATCGATCGCGTTCTGCCTGTGGGACATTCATAGCCGAGGAAGTTGCGCCCACGAAAGAATTAAATTTACACTTGTTTCATCACGTTTTCGCCGGATACCGAATTTTGGACAAAATTGTCAACAAGCAATTACATAGAAATCATTACTCTTAAAAACTGTCTCCACAGGGACGCGCAATGCCCACTCGACCACTACGACATCGTGACTGACAAATTTGCACAATCGGTGATTTCAGTGGCGGCACCCTCCCTTTGCACAGTTTATAAGCTTTCAAAACAATCGTATTTAAAAATATAAATTTGCCACCAGATACCCTGTATCTGACCAGTAAATGAAATAAAGTGTCTTCTAAATCGCAAGGCTGCAGAATCACTACGTGTATCGATTATATGTATCAAATTACATCGGCATGGAGCCAGGCAAATGGACAGACATCGTTTTATCAACATTTTCTTACAAACAAAAGCTGAAATATTTAAAGCCCCCCCCCCCCCCCATCAAGGTGTTTCACTCAAATATATAACGTTTATACAACTTTGATGCGTGAACTCTTGTACGCTTGCGCATTTGAGCATACAACCCCGGAAAAATGTTACACAAAGCCTTGTAATATTGAGAAAAGGATATATGCAAACCTGAAGTTATTCAGCTTAAAAATATGCATATATCGCATCAAACTGGCAAACACTTAAAATTTTTGTATAACTTACCGCAACAAGCAGTTTACCAGTCAATTTTTAATCAATTAAATTTACCTGAAATGATAAGAAAAGAAAATGTTCTTTAAAACGTTTTTTTAAACTATAAATTGCAAATATTTTGGGAAAAATAAAAGATAATGTATTTTCGTTAACGTTTATTTAAAACTATAATAATTTTTTTATTTTTTTTAACCGATTAATGTGAAGACTTTTCAACGAACATCTCCTACAACTCAATTTTCAAAACAAAAATGCACCTGTTCAACCTTCATTTTTTTTTTGTAATTTTGTTTTCATTTGAATCATAAGCCAATATAAAATTTCGTTTAGACAGAAAACTAATTTTATTTTAATTTATTTTTATATGTAATAAATTACATAAAAGTAAAAGAAAACAAAAAGCTGCCGATAAAATAAAATTAACAGTGAACAAAATGCGCTTACAAGTCAGCCAGATAAGAATTTTTTAATATCAGCAAATTAACGAACTTCAAATTAACAAAAAAAAAAAAAGTAATTTGCCAGAAAAACAACAACAACAAAAGACCATACAACAAAAGGCCAGCCAATCCAAAAGAAATAAAAAGAAAACAAAATCTTAAGCAAGAAAAAAATATATGAAGAAACTTGTAAAACAGGTACATTTTTAAAATTATAAAATAAAAGACTGAAGAAGAGAGGAAAGAATAAAAAAATATTTGAAGCAGATACAACAAAAGAAACCCCTAAACTAATCATATAGTAAAAGGCTTTAAGGCGTCGTTCTTTATAACCTACCAAGAATCACAAAATAAAAAACATAAAAGAAAAAAAAAGATAATAAAAGTTTAAATATTATAAAAATTAAAAAAAAAACAAATTATATTGTTCAAACCCATTCAAAAAAACGATAAAATATATTGAAGTCCAACCATACATATGTATATGTGTACCCATCAAACCAAAAGATTAAATTTTTTCTAAAGTCTAATATCGCTACTAATTTGCAAAACCTTTCGGTAGTTGTCTGTAGTCATAGTTTTTGTAACAAATTTCTTAACTTGTTGTGGCAGTTTTTCTAGAAACTGTCATTACCATATTGCACCTACATATAGAGGGTGGTTCAATTTTAAGGGCCGATGTTGCATGTGAACCACACCTAAACGTCAAGCTTTTTTTCCACATTTCGTTTGACATTTCTTAATTTCAGACTAACTCAATTTGATCCATGCAAACATACAAAATCGAGCAACGCGTTAAATTTATTCAGGTTTATTAAGAAAATGGGTGCTCAAATCAAAATGCATATTATGTATTTCGTAAATTTTTGGTAAATTTAATCGTCCAAATGTGGGTACAATCGGAAAAATCGTGCAAAAATTTGAGCAAACCAGGCCTGTAGGAGATGTGAAAACACCAGTGCATGCTAGTACAGCTCGTATTGCAGAAAATATTGCTGCTGTTAGCGATAGTGTGGCTGAAGAGCCGTCCACCTCAACTTGTCGTCGTGAACAACAATTGTACCTCTCATGCTCGTCGTTGATGAACATTATGCATAAAAACTTGCATTCACACGCTTACAAGGTGCAATTTACTCAAGAACTAAAGCCTCTTGACCATTCTAAACATCGTCAATTGGCAGAATGGTGGTAAGAAACGGCAGACGTTAAGGGTTTTACGTGAACACCTATCCTACTGGCAATAATTCACGGTCCTCTTAACACTTGGTGGAATCAAAGCGTCCACCAGCGCCCCCAGAATGGTTCACTCGGCCACCCAGGTACCAATTCTCTGCCATGAACTGTGTAGCCATAACAGACCACTTGCTGAGGAGTTGGGCTATCTAAACCCAAATTGCGTCTCTCGTTTTGATCTTGCCTTTCACAATCAAAACAGATCCGCACCGACAAGACACATCTCCACACGCATGGGAAACAGCACCCAACGTTAGGCAAGAAAGATTATGATTATCATGTCGCACCTAATAAGTGCGACACCCCACTTTGTTTAAAGGATCTTTTCATTTAACAAATCAATTTCTCCACTATCATCAATGCTTCATAATCTTTTCACTGCCAGTCAGGAGCAAATCACGCACATGCTTCAACATGCCAATGCCGGCCATTTCATTATTTGCTACTACTTTGATGGGATCTTGTTTTAGATCCTAGAGTCCCCAGCCATAGCCAGTTTCCCTATTTGCCTACTTCTAAACACACTTGCACCTTTTCAGCTATTAGCCTACTTCATCAGTTGCTCATGCGCCAGGGTAGACCCGCCAAAACCAGAGACTCTATCTTGTGAACCTAAAGTTCATATAAGATACCAGCATATCAACTTTTGATCTCAGTTGCCCCGCTTGGGGATAACCACAGCCACCAGGTAAACTACTAAAGGAGTCATCACCATTAATCAGTTTATGCACTGGTAAGCACATGGCGCCAACTGATTCCCGTGGTACCACATAGGACTCTGGTACGCCTCGGAAATCTACTTCCGTATAATTCCTACCAATTTATATGTAACACAGATAAGGTATTGGTACCCTTAAAACCTTGTATTGCTGTGCCTCTTAGTGGCGATGTGCATGACATACGAAAACAAGAGCAACCTGCCTCAAGCCAGACCAGTAAGTTAATAGCCATTCCATCATATAACTTATCAACCAGTAAGAAACGGCAATCGTAGATAATAATTTTTCGAAAAAAATTGTCTTTAGTGATAAGGCACATTTTAAACTCAGTGGATTCGCCAATAAGCAGAATCGGCGAATGTAGGCGAATGATAATCCAAGAGTGATTGTCAAAAAACCAATGCACATTTACGGCATAAAACCTCAATTATGCCTCAGCGTCATCGAAAATTTGGACCATCGGATGAAGTTGAGTGTTTAATTCAAAATCAACATCGACCCTTAAAACTTAATCACCCGATAGTTACGGAGTCACTTTTGCTCTTAAATAGAAAAATCGATAAATTTGGTTATATTTGGTTTCAAAATATGAAGATTTTCTAGCGGAGTTATAGCTCACTCTCAGAAAAATTGGAGCATTTGGTTTGTTGGGTAAGTACATATGTGTGTGCGTGTATATGTACAACAATTTTTTTATTTTAAGTTAAAAGTACGTATGGAGTTACCAGCAATAGCAGGCACAGTTTTAAAATATCAAAAAAAAACCCAAGTTATAATGAAGTCAACAACAGCAACAGGCAGCAAAATATTGTGCACAAACTTTTAAGTGCAACCAATACAACTAAAATCTACAACAACAAACAAACAGCACAAAACAAAAGTTTGGGCAACAAATCTTCTTCAAGCCAACTGGTGTTGAAAGCAATTTCAAATATGATGAGTATGATCGAATCTTAACAAAAAAACAATTATAATTAACGTCCTTATACACAGAAAAAAATTATTTTGCAGAAGCACTAACAATTGATATTAAAACTACAATAACTATTTTTGTCACCAGAATTTGTAAATTTTTATTTGAAAACGTCTGAGGCCTTAGATGCGAGAAGGAGTGAGCAAATAGCATTTCGTGTGGGGTGTCCCTTTGATCAGGTAGATTCCTTTTCCCCCCCCCCCCCGCCCCCCCGGTCGTGGTGAGTAGTCGAAAGCTACTGTTTAATGGCAGTGATGGTGTGCCCGAGGCACAGCTATTTAATGGCTCGTTTTGAGAGACTATGAGAAACTTGCTTGGGTGAGGCGCTCTTAAAATTGTTATTTGAATTTAAAAAAAATTTAAAGGTTTATCTCTACCTTTTGTTAAGTGGATCTAAGTGGCAGATTTATATTTTCAAACTTAAACAAAAAAAGTTATAAGTTATACAAAGTTTTATTAAGAGCATTGAACGATAAAAATGCGAATTTGCGCGGAGCCTTGTATTCTGCGCCACACGCTGCAGTAGGCTTTGTCCAATTAAGCTAATTTCTCGACGAATATTTTCCTTTAATGCCACAAAAGATTGGGGATTGTAATTAGAGACTCTTTCCTTCAAGTTGTCCCATTAAAAAATTAATGGGAGTTAGATTGGGCAACCTTGGTGGCCACGGGTTGCCCCCAAAGCGACTTATAAGTTTTTGGGGGAAATTTTCCCGAAACAAATTAATGAAGCCCTGGCTGTATGTGCAGTCGCCCTAACCTGTTGAAACCAATTGTGTGAAGAGTACGATGGATGAGCTCGCAGGTTTGGAAAAAAAAATTTTGGAATAATTACAGTTGACATTCGTTGACCTCGATAATTTTCGAAAAAAAAAGATTTAATTATCTTATGCGTGGATAAGCACACCAAACAGTTACCCAAGGGAAATGTAATGGTTTTTGATGTTTTAGTCAAGGGTCGTGGGCTCTTGGAGGCCAGTACTGGCTGTCTTGCTTGTTGACTTGATTGTTTAAAAGAAAATGGGCCCGTCTCTCCAAACAATAGGACTTAGAGTGCAACAACGCTCAATCACCATTTTACAAAAATTTTTTCGTAAATCAAAGTCACTTTCAGTTCTTAAACGATTTGAATTTTGAAAGGATGAAACTTCAGATCCTCTTTTAAAAATTTCAAAAATAATCGCGCCTGGGAGTCCCAGTGAAGATACATTTTTTTTTGTTTTGAAAGTGGCGGATTTTTACGTAAGCTGCTTTTAAACAGTTTAATGTTTATAGGAGTCCTTGAAGATCGACCGGCCCCTGCGCGTGGAACATTCATAGCCAAAGGAGTTGCGTGAAATCTCTGAACGTTTTTGCCGAATACCTAACTTTGAAAAAAATTGTCGACGAGCAATTATGTAAGAATCATTACTCTTAAAAAATGTTTCCATAGCAAACGTGCGATGCTCACTCGAGCACTGCGACATTGTAGCTGACAAGTCCGCACAACCAATAATTCCAACGGCACCAACCTCCCTTCGCACAGTTTATTACTTTTTGAAATAATCTCATTTAAAAACATAATTTTGCCACCAGACACCCTGTACAAAAAAAAACATTTTTTTAAAGTTTTGTCATATATTTTTTTTCTTTAAGAAAATCTTATAACCAAAAAAGTTTTATTTATTTCTATTTTTTTCAAGTTTAAATATATTTTTGTACGTCTCTTTGTGATTTATTACATATAAACAAGAATAATTTTTATATTGAAAAATACAAAACCACAAAGTAATTACCTTTTGGGAATATCATTTCATATTTCACAAATTTGTATCTCTAAGGCGCTTAACAATGCGTGTGCGTTGTTTTGGTTTTAAAACTTTAATGATATTTCTTTTATTGAAAACGTAACATTTTTCTCAAGAAACTAATTTTATTTTGATATTTTTAAGTAGAAATTAATGAAGCAAAAGAGGCAAAATATTTTTAACAAACAGCATCAAGGGCACAAATTATCAATAATTTTAGTTTAAAAATATTTTTTAGGCAAAACACGCAATCTTGCGAATTTCTTTTTATATCTTTGGTCTGATTTTTTTTAGGAAATTATTTTTGCTAAAAAAAAGGTCATGGGGTGCAATTGAAACAAAATTTACTTTTTGTTTTTAATGATTTTATATCTGGTGGTCAGATAATTTCACTTTGAGGCGAAAGTCTTTATTTCAAATGGACAAATAGTGAAATAATGGTCAGTATTGAATCAAAACATATAATAATGAGAAAAGTTGTTGAAGAAAAAATTAAGGAGGATAATATTTTTTGATATTTTAAAAATAATTTTTTTTACAAATTTAATTTTCTATAAAAAAACCTTTGCCTTTACCTTTAAATATTTAAGCGCAAAACTGTTACAAGGTGTTTTTTAATTAATAGGATAAATATCCTTGATCTCGTCAGATAAAATAAAATAAATTACTTATAAATTTATGACTAGACAAAATTCGTTTTAAATTAAAAAAAAATTATATAGATTTACCTTGGAAAACCCTTAAAAACTAATTTCAAAATTTAGTAAACTTGTGGCCATAACTTAGAATGCCTTTAATGTTGTTTAGGGTTTAATATGAATTAAATTAAGTGAATTTATTTGTCATTATATGGAGCAAAAATATTTTGCTTTTATTATCTTAAGTCATAAAAATCCCATCAGTTAATAAAGATGTTGATTGGGTTTTTATTGCAAAAGTATTAAACTTTTTTTAACGGTCTAATCAATTAAAAAATTAGTTAAGAAGCGTAAAGATCGTTATCAAAAAAGAAAAGAAAATACTGAAACATATACTAAACAGTATGCTGAGAAATAAATAAAATTATAGCGTTTATTGCTAACTAGAAAGGAACAAAAAAAATTTTAAAAATTAATAATAAAAATAAATAAAAATGTTAAAATGATTTTAAAAATTGGCCGTTCACAAAGCATAAAAATTAATTGGGGTATTCAAACGGTATGCTATCAAGTCATATTGTCTTAAAGTCTAATTATTTTACAATAGTTTAAAAAAAATGTTGTTGAAGAAGTTCTATAGTAATAAGACTTTCTGATCTGTGTTTATTGTTTTGTCATAAACAGTAGAAACCTGACCCCGGCGGCCGAAACTCTTTAGTGAAGCCGTCGCAAGTCATTAATTTTAAAATATTTTTGAAATTACTTATTTTTCTGTTTTCTCCAGCAGCTGATTCAAATTTAAAATAAATAGCACACCTAATTATAGGCGGATGCTCACAACAGTAGTATTTTTTCGTTTTATTTTTTTAATACATATGACTTTATGATTACCTTGTGAATACCCTAAATGTTTTACAAAAAATTAAAAAATGTTAAAGAACCCTAAAAACATTAATACCTTTTTGTAAATTTTTGAGATTATTTTTATTAAGTTTTTAACTTTGGCTTTTTCATTTTAAATTTGTTTCTTGCATCTTTTAACATTTTCTTCTACTTCTTTTACTTAAAAAAATAAAATTGTTTTGCTATTAGCCTTTTATACAAAATACAATTTTTTAAATTAAAAAAATTGCTCTGTTACTATATTTTAAGGCCAAACAGATTTATGAAAAATTATTTAAAGCACCAAGCAACAGGTAGAAATGATGATTGTTTTAAAGAAAAAACCAAAAAAAAAACAAATTTTAAGTAATAAACATTAAGCCAGAAGCATAATATTGTTTACAACCATTTACCCAATTTTTGGTCTAAAATCCTCCTGCAAACAAACTACCGAAAATAAAAATTAAAATCAAAAAATATTAATAATAAAAATTGTGTAAAAATATATTATTTTTACAAATAAAACCAAACTATCAAGCACAGCATGTAGACAAAACTTCATTATAGAAACATTAAGTAGTTTCAAGCTTTCAAAAAGGAGCAAACAGTACCCTACAGTTGGCTTGCATACAAATTTATAACTACAAAGCACTTAATACAGCAATTCTTTTTGCTATCAGAATTTCGAATTTTAGTTTTAATTTTTTCTTATACTCTGTTAAAATGGAAAAATATTTATACAAACTAGAATACGTTTAAACAATTTTTTAGAAACCATCTAAACATGACTTCCTTATTTGGATAGTTTTGGTTAAAGTCATCTTAGGTTCTCTTGTTATTGAAAGAACCACCACCTAAGAATGTTTCACATACTGATAAACATTAATCCAGTTGAAATATTAGCACCTCAATTGATCTAGAAACAGGCCTGCTTGTGGTCTAGAACCAGGAACAGGATCAATTTGATAATGACTACAATGCAAAAATTTGACAAAAAAATTTTATTATTTTGGGTTTTAATACAAGCAAGAGACTCTTTATTAAGGTATCCAGTCAAGGAGACATGCACCCAAGCGCGCGTAAAGGTTTTCGTTTACATCAAGCAATTGAAAATAGTTTTGGGGTAGAAGTTTATAGATTTCGGTGTTTCAAATGAGTGACTTAGGCAATTCCCTTTGAGCACCTTTTAAGTAAGGCATATCTGGTTTGATATCAGTTATAAAAAATTAGGCTTTGGCTTAAGAAAAAGCTGAAAGTGACAGAGGAAATGTTCCTTTAATTCTATGTCCTCCCTTTATAACCTGCAATCGCTTATCTCCGCAAACCTTCCATGCAATGGGGGTGTGTTTGTAGACTATAGTGATCCTTCAGCACACTCTTTAACTCGCTCAATTTAAGTTTCCCCAGTTTCCGAGTTCCCTTAACCCTATCCTTATTTGGGTTGACCTAGAAGATTCTTGCATTTCTGCCAACCTTTTCTTTATTACAAAGTGACCATTGGGCACCTTCCACTCCATTTTTAAATTTGCTATTCGTTGAAACGTTAGACTTTCTTTTTCCCAGGCCAATTGCGAGGCATTTTTAAGCTACAATATCCAGATTATTCGACCATATTTGGCCGTATCGCGAGTTATCGTTAATCATCTTCTTACATTTTAGCACAGTTTTACATGGGTATAATTGCTCTTATCGTGCCTTTTGGAAGGCATACAGATGTTTACATCAGTTGCATTCGCATGTGCACTGAGACATGATAAGCAGGAAGCGGAATGAGATCCTGATCTTAACGTTTTCAGCAAGTATGAGCGATTCCGTTTTTTCCCTCTGCCCTTAAGCTATCCATATATCAACATATCGATATCAGCGCATTGTAGTAAACCCTTTACTTTACTTAAGGTATATGACCGGAGTACTCGTTTCTCCCCATATAAATATTTAGTGTCTCCAAAATGTGTTGATCGTTGGACCTATAGCCCCCCCTCATCACGAGTTTCTTCATGGGATACGAGGTTCTTATTCGGCAGAATACTGAAACGGTCTCCAGAGCCCGTTTGGTTTTTTTGCAGGATTTTTGTTCCTGAAGGTCAGGGTAATAGATGCTTTTGTTAAATATAACCTTGAGTAGGACCCCAAAAATAAAGTGAAATTTAGAGCTGACTGCAGTAGGGAGCAAATTGTGGCATTCGATTTGAGTCCAAATTTAAAAGTTTCTATTAGAATTCCTTTATGATTTTCATTGAAAACTGGATCGATAGAGAAAATTTCGATTCGAATCGAATGCGATGATTTAGCCCTAGGTCTTATGAGATACTGGGAAACAAAAGCACCATAAAGAAATATTTTATGTTATTGTCTGCCACATGCGCATTCTGTTAAAAGGCTCATTACTTTCAAGACGTGGAGACATTTTAAGGATTAGAGACAACCCTTGTGGTATATTTCAAGAGACTTATATTATTTACCAAGTCGTCCTTGCTTAACCCCTAAAAGGTATATTCGGTCTACAACCTATTCGTAAGTATGGCTAAATATTTTTTTTATTATTAATCTTTTTTTAAAAAAATTTTGTTTTTTGTTTGAGTTTCACAGTAACATTTTCAAGTAAAGCCTAAAGAGCGAACAACTTTCAAAAAATTATCAGATTCCAAATGCTTTTTGCTCCACAACTGTCAACTTTGTTTCACTGAAACGCCATCTGTTAACAAGCTATATAATTTTTCAAAAATTTTTTAAAATTTTGCCGTATTTTTTTACATCCGATATTTTAGAAACAAAATACGGCAGGACCACACTACTCATTGAGTATTTCGTTTACTAGTTAAGGTAAATGGCAGATAAGGTTATGGTAGTTAAGGTAAGCTAGTTTTAAAAAATAAGCTTGCGCAACTCACCAAGGTCCTTTAGTCATTAAAAACCAAGATTTCGTAGCTAGAGCTGGTGTACTTAAGCCTTTATTGCTAATTTTTATTTATTTTTTTCTAGTGATGTTGCAAATTTTTTTAGGATTAAAAAAGTTAATAAGTGAAAAACTCACTAAACTTTAATTTAAGAAAAGTCCCATTGTACTGTGACTCCTTAAATTTTTTGTAGCTGCATTTTATACCACTTAAGCCGCTTTTAAATAAGGCTCGTATTTGTTAATTCCAATATTCAATGTAATGCGTCTCCGTGTGTGTGTTCGCTCATGTTTGTCTAGATATGACCTGTAATTTAAATCGATTGAAAAATATGCAAATACCCGTTTTCAATTTCGGGCTAATAATGCACTTGCTTTTTGCCTTTAAAATTCAATAGTTAAACAAGCACAAACAAAATTGTTTTAATTTTTCACTATTCCTTTGCTTAGCAGCGAGTTTTGTTTAGTTTTTCATTTCATGTTTTGTCTTTACTAAATTATAGATTTTTTTGTTGGCAGAAATATGAAAACTAATGTTTACTTTTTATTTGATTGCAAAAGTTAAGTGCTGACTGCTGGCAAGCGAAAAACTATTTTGCATGACCCAAATAAAGTTTATATTAGTCATGCAATTGATTATTAAAACAAACAGCAACAATCGTAACGATAGAAATAAATTTAATGGGAAACAAAAACAACATAAATAAAGTTAAAAGAAAAATTAATTTTTTCAAACGAGGGAAAAATAGAAACCAAATAAGTTTTTAGTGATAAAAGCATATAAATTAAATTCTACTATAGTTAAAGTATAAATATGACAAATTTTTCAAAGCGAAAATATGAAAACTTATTTAATTTAAATTAATTAGTATTCTACAAAGACTTCTTCTTTCTTTTTCTATTAATCAAATCTCAAACCAAAAATTACCCCAATACTTAGTTTGAATAAACAAATCTTTCTCTATAAAATATATTTTTCAATGAAAGCTTTAACAATAAAGAGCAAAATTATTTGCAACAAAATCCAGCCACATCTTTAACAACAATTGTTTGGTAATGTCATTGTATTGAGCGACGGGCACGGTTGATGATAATGACAACGACAAACTTTAATGTTTAATTTCACAAAAAAAATACCAAATTTCAACTTAAATTTTAAGAAAAGGGAAAGGGCAAAAGCAAAAATTCTTACTAGAGATGAAACAGTCATGATAGTCTTCGTTTAAAATCATTCAAAAACCTCTTAAGCAGAATTATCCTGCTAGTGCAACATGGTTGTATATACTTGCAAGTATTCAATGCAAAACCAAGTAATTCATTGCACCACTTGTTGTTCCAACAAAAAGAAAACAGAAAAAATAAATTAAAGATTGTAAAGAAGCTACAAACTTAAGCTAAAACAAAGACAAAAATCTAATATTCGAAAGGAAAAAAAGGGAAAATCATTTTAAAGCACTAAATTAATACAGCAATTGATCGCTTTAATGCAACCAACAGGCAGGCAAGTAGACATGTGTTGCCGAAAAAAAATCTTAAGAATTTTATATATAAATTAGTTAAAATACCTTTATTTATTCACATATTAAAAATCAATAAAACAAAATCGCTTTCTTTTTTTAATTGAAGTTGCAAGAGATATAAGGTTTTAATTAAAAATTTAATTGCCCCAATTAAAAATTCAATTGTTTGTGAAAATTATATGGCAACAATTATATCTAAAGATTGTAAAAAAAGTTATAAGATTTGCGTACGATTTTTGTATTTAATTACTTTGTAAACTTTAATTCAAAAAACCATATGAATTTAGTAATTTGGCAACACTGTTTGCAATGCCCCTTTAGCAAAATAGAAATAAAAGGCACACTTTAAATGCCCAAATGAAATTGCTTAAATTATACGGCTGTTTGCTGACAATTTAGCTGATTTTGAAGATGCTGATGATGCTACTGCTAGTGTGGCAACAAAAACCACAGAAAACAAAACAACAACCAAACGAAAATCCATATTCAAAGACAAAAATAACATATATATTGTATGGCATAGAGTGGCGGCATTTAAGCTTAAGCCATTGCAATGAATTCATCGTTGACATATCTCGTTAATTTAATTTCTTATGTGTATGAAAGAGTACAGTTCGGTACAGATATACATGCAAACATATGGACATACATATGTAGAAACATACTAAAAAAAAACTAAAAAAGAGAATCATCATCAAGCTACAACAACATCAATGGTGTGGACATCAGCAAAGAAATCCAGGGAGTAAAAAAAATAAAAATATTTAAAGAGTTGGAAAAAAACTCCAAAGACAATAAGCAACAAACAAACACAAACTCTACATATTTCGAATACAAAATTGTACGTTATAACCATATGCCGCCATGGACATACGCGAAACAGTCCCAGCTTTTAAATTTTTATTTCTGTGCACCAGCACACAGCTTCAACTTTCAGGGATGTATGTAAGCATATGTCTTTGCTAGTTAAATAAACCAAAACGCACCACAAAAGCTTGAGCTTAGCTTTAGAAAACGGTTTGGATTTTTTCGGTGTAGCACTTTTGATTTCTTTCTACACAGCAAATATTATTTTAAAGTTTTAAGAAAGATGAGGTAATTTGGAGGATTTGAACCAGTTTGATACGAAAACGATGGAAAATCAAAATCAGGTCTTTAAAAGGGTGGCAGATGCCTTTAATATTTGCCCTTAAGATTGGGATCTGCTTTTTTATAAGCAAAATACTAAATCGCAAAATTTGAAGAACCTCGTTTTTTGGGCAGGATGATTGGAATATCCAAGAGGGTCAAGAACCTAGGGGTAACTGTAAAAAGAAAAGGAGAGGGTAGTGAGGTAGTGAGTCTTTACTGAAGCTAAGTGCTATCTAGAGAGGCTATAGAATCAAAATATAGCCTGACAATAGACTGGCTATACTGGGAAAAATACCGGACTGGTCCTTGCGACGCTTCGGTGGTTTGGTGAATGGCAGGTGCAATTTGAGAATCCTTAAAAAGATCCAACGTATAAGTTGTTTCGGGATAAGCGGAACAGTTGTGCAGTGTACAGTGCAGCAGCAGTGAGTACTTATACGAGGAACTTGGAGACGATAATGTCTTTTCAGCCTTGTGAAACCTGCGGTTGCTAAAAATCAGCACTTCCAATGAAACTCCTACAGATGACGTGGGTAGGGAGTGATGGTGGTAATGGGATTAAACATCAAAACATTTTACGAAAGTGCAAGTGTGGGGGAGAGTTGAGTTATTGTTTTATATATTTTAGGAGGAAATTCTGCTCCAAATAATAATATAAATTTTTAAACATCCCAAATAGGTTCTTTTTTAACCTTTTTAATTTCTTGGGAAATCGTATAAATTTTTGCTGTGTGATGTTCAAGACATGATTTTGAAAGAAATTTTGCTCAAAGAAGTAAAATAGATTCAAATATGCGGTCGTTGATGTTTTTCTCAATTTGATTCAAAACTGCCCACGTTTCTTCTCAAAAAAATTTAATTTGTTATTTAAAATAAAGGGACTTATAAAATAACCTCCCCAGAACGATCAAGGCAGGATTCCAAATGTTCATTATTTTTTTAAACTGTTTTCATATTTTAGGAGAAAATTTTGTACAAAATAGTAAAATAAATTTCTAAACATCCCAAATAGCTTCTTTTTTTTAACGTTTATTTCTTGAGAAATCCTATGTATTTTGGTTGTGTGATGTTCAAGACATGATTTCGGAAGAAGTTTTTGCTCAAAAAAGTAGAATAAACTCAAAAATATCAAGAAAGGCATCTTTTCCAAACTCTTTTCCTGTTTTTGCAACTTTCTGTAATTTTTGCTATGTGACGATCAAGACAGGATTACGTATGTTTAATGTTTTAACAATGTTTTTATATTTCAGTAACAAGCTTTGCTTAAAACAGAAAAATAAATTTCTGAACATCACGAAAAGATTTTTTTTTAACTTTTTTTTACTTCTTTGGCAGTTTTATATATTAGCTGTGTGACGTTCAAGACATGATTTCTGAAGAAGGAATTTTGGTCAAAATAGTAAAATAAATGACCGAACATCAAAAATTGGTTCTTTTCAACCTCTTTCACTATTTTGTTTTAGCAATTTTATTTATTTTTTCTGTGTAAAAATCAACAAAGGATTACTGGCATCATCTTTACTTTTTGATTAAAGTACAATTTTAACTTTCAGATATAATAGATATATTTGCTTAAAATCTAAAATAGAAATCCATAGCACAAAAATATTTCTTTAAATGCACAATTTCTAAAATTAAGCGACACAAAAAAAAAAACAACAAAAAATATGGTACCTGGTTTATAAAAAAAAATAGTTGATCTTAAATACTCATCGTTGTATCTTGTAAAATGAAAAAAAAAAGAAATATTTTCCAAACTGTCCATTTGTACTAAACATTGTTCTTGCGTTCTTGTTGTTGTTTATTCTTCCTCTTTTGAAATTTAATTTTTCTGTATTTTGTTTTTGTTATATTTTTTTGGTATTTCTTTGCAAATGTGTTATGCAAAATAGTTGAAAGGATGTTTTTAGCTTGATTTCAATGTCGCTGCTGCAACTTTTGCAGTGGTTCTTTATACTTTTTTGAGAAAAAAAAAAAAATCAAGAAAAAATCTTTTTATTAAATTGGCAGGAATTCTGTTGCTTCTCTTCAATGTTTTCTTTTGGTAATTTTTTACTACATTTGCTACAAAAAATTTTGTCAAACGAATTGATTGTTTTGTTTCTCCTGTTGCTGCTGCAGCTAATGTTGGTTGTTTGGTGTGTTATTGTATTTGCCTATATGTAAAGCATTTTTGTGTTGCAAGGGTTTATGGTTGATGTTGTTATTGTTTGTTGTTTTCTGTATTAAACATCCTTTTATTTATTTGCTGTCATCATGTTGATCATGTTAGATTGCCTGATGTTTCCTGTAGTTTGTTTAGATTTCTTAGAGTCTTTCAAGCTTCAGTGTATGTTTTGTTTTATGTTTCGTTTGTTTTAGTGGCTTCTTTGAATTTTGGGTTTTAAAAATCTAAATGCCAATCAATTTGTTGACAATGTGATTTTTCTTCTTTTGTTTCATTTGGGGGACGCTATGCACTTGTATACATGTATATGTATATATGCGAAAACTCTTTTAAAAATAACGTTTTTTTTAAAGAATTTGAGTCTTTTTTAAGTCCGTAAGACCAAGATAAATTATTATGTACTTTTGTATAATTTTATTAAAAAATATATATATTATAAAAATGAGATTAATATAAGACTACTAATAAGCCCAGGACTTTATTAGTTCAGCTTAATATTGATTCAAGAAAGAACTAAATGCGGAAGCGTACTATAGGATCAAAAACTAGAATTTGGATTATTTTTTTAATAATCTTAATCCAAAATTCCTCTTTTGTATTTTTTGTTCCATTGTACGATTTTTAAGCAAACCTGAAATAAAATAGAATTTTTCTTACCAAAGATTTATAAGCGGAAAAATTTCTATAACCTTTCTATTTATAAATATATATCAATGCAATTTGGATACCAAAATAAAGAGTAATTAGTTTTATTTGCCAGTTCTAGTTATACCCTTCACATAAATGATAAGGGTGTATATAAGTTTGTCATTCCGTTTTTTTTTTTATAAATCCATCTGCGACCCCATAAAGTATGTATTTTCCTGATCCTTATAGATAGGGAAGTCGTTTTAGCGATATTCGTATGTCCGTCTGTCAGCCTGCCCGTCTGTCCGTGTCATGGTTTAAGTCAGCTTTTTGAGACCCCCTGATGTCGCAAATACCAGTATGTGGTACCATACTATCAGAATTGTCTGCGAGCAAATCGCTATTGAAGTTTAGCAAAATCGTCTAATAGCTGAAGGGGATAGAAACCAAAAATCCAGACTACATAAACAGAGTTATTTCTCTAAAATTTGTACATAAAATCTGTACAACTGACTCGCAGCTACCCCGTACAATATGCAATTTAATACCAACTCCCACTAATTTTTATTCACAAACATTTTTGTGGAACATACATATACCCTATCTCCGACCTCTAACAAGGTTGCCTGCCATACAAAGATTAATTTTTTAAGTTTTTTTTTAAATCTCTCCCACAGCTTCTAGGGTGCTTCTTCAGAGGTAGAATGCAAAACAGACCTCAAATAAATTTTCTTTCAAAAATTTTTGTGGAACATACATTCCCCATATCACCAGCCCCTACCATAGTTGCCATTCACAATTAAAAAAAAATTTAAATGCATAATTAACCACCATTAGTTTTCCCTCCCAGACATATTCCTAAAATATTTGTACCCAGTATTTCCATCAACCAAAGGAGTTGCCATACAAAATTTACAAAAATTATGTAAAAACGCCCAAAGTGTACAACCGATCTCCATTAATTTTCCCTCCCAAATATATTCCTATAATATACTTACCTCTATCTCCATCGCCTAAGGAGGATCTTATGCAAAGTTTGGTGTCCCTGGAAAGATCAAATGTAAGACTGACCCCAACTCATTTTTCCTTGCAAACATTTTCCTCACTGGTCACCCCAAAAGGGTTAAAATATGACACCGACCACTTTTAAATAATAGAAATGTTTTATAAATAAAAAAAAATAATAAAAAATTCGGGTTTTTAAGGGTGATGTGAAGGAAATATAAGATTCGGCTAAGCCGAACATAGCGCTTTTACTTGTTCTTATATAATTTAGGCTTAGTAAGGAAAAAATGATAGATTTTTAGTTATTTTAAAACTGCATTTTTTTCAATTTTTAAAGCTGTTTTTGACCCACATTTAAAACTTTTCTGGCTCACCAGCCTTTAATTTTATATATTTGAACTTTCAAGTGGAATATGAAAAATTACCTTTTGTCAAGTTTATTGACTTTGAATCTCAATCTTGGTCAGTATCCCTTACCTTTACATGTCTAGACTAATAATCCCAAAAAAATTCAAAAAAATTATCAGAAATGCAAAAAAATTCTTTGTTTGCCTTGGTCGACCTTTTAATGGGTCAATAGTCCTCATTTTAGTACTTCTAGGATTTAAATTCAAAAACGTAACAGACAAGATTTTAAAAAAGTACTTTTTTCCCCTAAGCGACTTTCGACATTAGTGCAAGTCAATAGTCCTTATGTTTATATTTTAAAAATCACAACTTAAAGAAATTCAAAACGCACCAAAAAAAAGGAGAAAAAAATTTTCTTGGTCGATTAGTGGCTTCCTTATGGGTTAATAGTACTTGATTTTATAAATCTTAAAAATGCAAAAAGTACTGAAAATGTAGAAATAAGCCTATCTCCTAACAAGTTGATTGACTCCTGACCTTTATCTGGGTCATTTGCACATTATCAAATAGTCACACCCGTCACAATGAAAAAATAAATAATATATATTTATAAATGACACACGTCATCGTTTATTTTTCATTTAATACTCATAAATTTTAGTCGTGTTTAAATTACAACTTTGTTTAAGATTTTAAAATTTTTTAATGGTGTTTCACTGCACATTAGAAATATTTAATGTTTTTTGTAGATATTCATTCGTTGTTGTATATAAAGTGTGTTATTTTCATGACATTTATGAAGTTCATTAGTATGTATTTTAAATATATGTTGGTATGTACACAGAATATTTGCATAGTAACCTTTTTACCTAGCTATGTACATATGTATGTACATATAACTACAAAGAATATTGGCTATAGTAAAAAGTATATTTCCAACAGTCATATTTAATTTGGTTTCATGTTTTACTTATATGCATATATAAAAAAGTCAAGGAAAAATAATCTTCAGTTGGTGGTGTAATTCGTTGTAGAATAGGAAAATTTAATTCACATACACATTTACCCATAAACAGTTCTGTTCGCACCCAATAAAAAATATATGTATAAGTAATATTACATACAATTTATTTTAAACTTCATAAAATTATTTACTGGAAATTTTTTGCTCTCGTAGTTACTTAATCCACCAAAATTATGTCTACATTTAATCATTATCTTAATCAATACTCGTAGTACATACATACATATCTCTTTAATTGTCTCCCATCTGTAAAGATCCAACTGGTCAAAAAAAAATAAAAAAATATAAGTACATAAATACAAATTTGTTCCCTTATATTGCACATTCCTCTGAGTGAGAAATTTATACATATCCATAAGTTTGTACGAACTTATTTTTGGAAATGTAAGTTCAGTTGTCCTGACCCAGAGACGGAAAGTTTAAGTAAAATAGCTTGCCCAAAAAACAGACAATCTCCGAAATAATCAACCCTAGTTAATTTCTTCTTTAAATGTGTAAAGGAAAAAAGGCAAAGATAATTTATGACCCAATTGCAACAAATAAAACGGGAAAAGAAAAATATGTGAGCCCGCCTTATAAAAGTTCGTGTAAAAATTATTAATTCTTTTTCTTGAAACTCCTTTTAAGTTTTATTAAACCTTTAAATACTAATTGACACATTATTCTTAAACCATATTTAACAAAAGTAACTCTGAAAAATATAATACATCTTTAAAGTTCATATATAGTTGGCTTAATTTAAAGGCACCGCTGTTCCATACCTGAGTCAATAAAACCCCTTAAGTGTTGCCAGTGAGTTTTTTTGTTGATTTGTTGCAGTTATTGTTACCATTGTTACTTTTTAAATTTGAAAAACAAAAGGTACTATTTTTCACAAATTACAACAAATTAGATTTTTTTTTAATATGATTAGCTCAATATCATTTTATGTTAATGGCCCGAGTTTTACTAGCAATTACTGAATTTTATAACCTCAACCCAAAAAAGTTATCTCTTTGTCTCAAATGTTTCGGCTCGTATATTCTCGCTTATTCAATTAGATTACATCTAACGCTATTCTCCCAGCCCCTTACAGTAAGCAGATATAAAACGAACATTCGGGATAATATATACCTCTTACTTCAACCACTTACAATGCTATATGGATAAATAGCACCCTCATCATCTCAATACAACAAGTTACCACTATACTGCGTTTATTTTACCCAACATTAGTTACCCGAAGTATATTGGAAAGAAATCCGTATTCGTATTTATTTTTTTATCTTCTCTTTAGTACAATTGTAAAAACACTCTTCGCGATTGTAGTATCTCCCTGTGGAAAATCTTATCTCTACAAACCCTGTAGCCCTTCCTTATATATCTACAAAGAGAGTACTTACAACATTTGTGTATCTCCCATATACACAAAAGAGGTTATTTACAATTACTGTGTATTCCCCATATACACTTTAGAGATAATTTGCATCATTTGTATATGCCCATATATACAAATGCACACATGTGTATTTCTCATATACACAAATGTACCCGCATCCCATATTGTCATAACTCATTGACAACAATACACAACAATATTTGGTAGTAAATATGAATTAAAATTTCTACGTATTTAGACACTATAAAACGAAACGATACTCAAGTACAAAAATCAATTTAAATTGCTTCCCATATACAAATTCTTATATCAATATAAGAATCGATCACTTAAATCGCTCAAACATTTTCAAACGTGTATCTCTATAAAAGGTTTATTATATGGTTTGATGCGAACAATTTAAACGTGTTAAATAATAAAAACTGTTTCCCAACATATATGCTAATATGATGTTTAACCCACAAAATTTAAAATCGCATTCGGAACAACGATTTGATTTTCTTTGTGATCACTTGAACGCAATATGCTCTAAATTTTCCGATGACACGAAAATATATCATTCAAGCTCATACCTTGAAGTTGTGTTAAGAGATTTAAATAAAAGATGGAGCAACTTAGCTACCTTTTACGAAGATATCAAATTTTCTGGTCAATCAACAAGTAAAATAACACAGCAATTCAACGAATGTTTCAAATGGTTTTACTCATGCCAAGGCAAAATTGCTGAGTTAATCAGACAGCCCCAAAATATCAATCCCTGTAATACTGTTGATGCTCCTAAATATTCCACAATACTTATTTCTCAAAAAAGCATCCCCGATGAGGAAAACAAGAACAGTATACAAGCCAGAAACACTCTTAAAATAACAGTGGAGAAAATACCTCTCCCTCTCTTTGCAAATTTAGATACAAGTTGTAGCGTAAAACCACTTGCCCAAAGTGTAAAAGAATGCCAAGCTAATAAAACACAAGCGCATACTACTCCGAGGGGGAGTCTCTTGCACTCTGCAAATCATGCAAGAATAATTATTAGTGGACAAAAATCGTCACGAAACATTAATAAACATTTTTCCGCAAAGAGAACTCAAATAAATAAGAAGATTTGGTTAAAACTTCAAACAGGCTTTGATCTCTCTGGAAACGTTTCTAGACCAACACAATTAATAAATGCGGGTATAAAATCGCAAGCCCGGGTCGACGAACCAGCCCGGTATAGGCATCTACTTGAATTATTCAAAAAGCATAAATGGAAGGAGAAACCTTGTTTAGTAGGTAATGTCGGGATTTAAATTCATGTAATTCGACAATCCCTATCCTAACATACAGGAACAACTTGCAATGTGCATTTTAAATACTGCAAACCTCGATCCATTTGGAAATTGTAATTATACTCAAACCTTTTTCCTTCTTGTAGCTTTCTTTCAGTTCAACAACCAGCATTAAAGATGATTTAGCTCGCCAAGCTAACGCACTTGCTTTTAACCATCTCTCTGAACCTTCTTCTTCTTTTCAGAAGCAATCAAAGATGAAAGCTACCGCCACGAGCCACAACACTGTCAGCAACCTGCTTTCGCCCAGCGCTTTGTTCTAATGCCAATACGTCACCTTTTGCTTGAGGGCAAGGCCGGCGGCATGTTCAAACATACATTTGAACTTATATTAATTTTTGTGATTATTGATTTTTATATAGTAAATTATTGATATTACATTTAGCTTTAATTTACATGAATTTTTAACTATATATGTAAACTATGAATTCTTATACCAATTTTGCTATAATCGCTAAAGTTGTCCACACTTGAAATCTAAATTTGTAAGAAAATTTCTAAATGTCATTTTTCGGATTTATCAAAGCCGAAGTTTGTTACAACTTTGGTATAGAGACTTGGTTTTTTGGCATAGCAACAGTGAGGACAACTTAGCTGCTTGCTATTTTTTTATATTAATTGTACCCCTACGCTTTGAAGGTAATAATTTACCAATAAATTAAGTTTTAAGAAAAGAAATAATAAAACTCTTGTTTCTTTTCCCCAATTCATCCAATTATAAATGCTCGGTGAGTAAATATAATTATAATCTGCTTTAGCTGATCACCCAACAGTTCTGAATAGCCTAAAGCAGATTATTTAAAGTATTTGTGTATATTGGCCCAAATACACAAATATTCACATGATAATAAAACATACTCATGAAGAAAAAACCTTAAATTAAAAGACAAACATTTTGAACGGCATTTGGGCTGGCAAACAAACATGTTGAAAACATAAAGTTTCATAACTTTTGTTAATATTTTTCTATAATTTTAATGTTTTTAGTTTTTGTGAGCAAAAGGTGAAATAATGATGTTAACCTTTTTGCTAAAAGGTAAACTATAAAACAAAAGTATATCTGTGGCAAGCAAGAAAAATTAAAGTTTTTTAAATATTTTTTAAATTAGAGAAATTCAGGTAAACTAAACAAACACATTTTCAAGCACTTTCACTTTATAAAATTAAAGAGATTTTAATTATACGTTAAAGTTTATTTAATTAAAAATATATTAAAACCATTTTATTTCAAACTTTATTTCTCATAAAACTTATGTTTTTCAACAAAACGATTTCCGTTGTTAAATACTTTTTACTTTATAACCTACAAACCAGCAATTATTTACTCATTTATTTGTAGAAGATGAAACTATGGCCACTACTCTTTTTACTTTTTATTGCAGATTTAACACTGCATACATGTTTTCTTATGGCCCTTGCTTAGTACTGCCACAGCATTGTATCTGTTTATTAATTTTTCTCCTTTTAATTGCTTATGTACAGTAAATCACAAGATTTACTTGGTCGCCTAGCCAGATGGGCAAATTGGCAGACATCGCCGACCTCTTAGGTCGTATGGGTATTAAATTTATCGGCCCTGCGTTTACAATGGGTCTTATATAAATCCCTCTCCCAAAAAAAAAGAATGAAATAAGTTCTGATTAGGGTATACAATTTTTGTGACATTAATAAATATATTTCAAATGACATTCATGACTTATTTGATTTTATTTAATGATTTTGAATGTACACAAAAGTGTACTGTAGAATCTCAAATCAATAATGTGAAAGTTACAGTCAGAATTACAAATTTACATTTTGCATACCCGCATACTCATGTAATGGGAATAAAAAGAAAACATTTTTTTGTGTAAATAATTTTTTAAAAATACCTTTTTAAGTTTGACACTCATTTCTCTATACGCTGTCATGATTGATGGCTATTTTGCATGCTGACAAAATTTTAGTTCTTTTTTTTAATAGCCAGCCATAAATTTATTTCTTGCTTGGGATAAACTTAATTAATTAAGTTGATTCATACAAGCAAAAAATTGACTTGGACCTAACTTAAGTTTTAAAAAAACCTTACTAGACAATAGAAAAAACTGGTAGCGATAGCAAGCATATGCATATAACAAAAAGAGCAGAATGACGATTCAAAAAATATAACTAAAAGATAAATGATATTTTAATGTTAAATGGCATAGAAGTGAAATTTATTAAAATTCAATTTAATTGTTAGAAAAGTTCAGCGAACCAAAGTTTTGTTTTTACATCTTTTTTTCATTAATTTGTCACTTAATAAATATGTTTAATTTTTATTCTTTTTATATATATTCTATAAAATAAAAACTTAATGCTAATAGCTTGCAAACTAACAATGATAACATATTTCGAAAAAAAATTCTATAAAATAAAATAAAATAAAATAAATAAAATAAAATAAAATAAAATAAAATAAAATAAAATAAAATAAAATAAAATAAAATAAAACAAAACAAAACAAAACAAAACAAAATAAAACAAAACAAAATAAAATAAAAAAAAAAAAAAAAAATAAAATAAAATAAAATTACATAAAAAAAACAAAACAAAATAAAATAAAATAACATAAAATAAAATAAAATAAAATAAAATAAAACAAAATAAAATAAAATAAAATAAAATTAAATAAAATAAAATAAAATGAAATAAAATAAAATAAAAAAAAATAAAATAAAATAAAATAAAATAAAACAAAATAAAATAAAATAAAATAAAATAAAATAAAATAAAATAAAATAAAATAAAATAAAATAAAATAAAATAAAATAAAATAAAATAAAATAAAATAAAATAAAATAAAATAAAATAAAATAAAATAATATAAAATAAAATAAAATATAATAAAATAATATAAAATAAAATAAAATAAAATAAAATAAAATAAAATAAAATAAAAAAGATATAAAAACATTAATTAAAATAAAACAAGTAAGAGCGCTATATTCGGCTGTGCCGAATCTTATATACCCTTCACATTGGTCTTTTAATATACCCAGCAGAGTTATTTTGTACTGCAAATAATATATTAAAAATACCTTGTGCGAGTTTTAAAGTCCATAGAAAACTTTGCAAAATTTTAACGTTCGTATGGATAAACGAAATAGATGAGGAACGTTTGAGGTCGACAGTAATAAAAGTTTTCGACATTTTTCATATTAAAAGGTTAATAAAAATTTTAAATTTTTATGGGATGTTCTAGTCCCCCTGCTTCTCTCCAACTTTTTTTCCAAAAGGTTTGAATTAGTTGATTATTACTTTTTATGGAATATTCGAAGTCGATAGCTGTTATAGTTTCCCAGATGTGGCGTATCGAAAATTTCATAAAAATTGTTAATTTGTATGGGAGCTCCCCTTTGTTCACCCCCCACCCAAAAATTTTTTTTCTTCTAAGCGTAGGCTTTGTTGTACAATTACTTTCCGTAGAACATTTGATGTCAATAGCTGTTATAGTTTCCGAGATATAGCTAATCGAAAATTTCATAAAAATTGTTATTTTGTATTGGAGCTACCCCTTGTTCAACCCCCAATCAAAAATTTTTTTCTTTAAAACATAACTCTTGATATTCAATTACTTTCCGTAGAACATTTGATGTCGATAGCTGTTATAGTTTCCGAGATATAGCTTATCGAAAATTTCATAAAAATTGTAAATTTGTATGGGAGCTCCCTTTTGTTCACCCTTTACCAAAAAAACTTTTTCTTTAAAACATAACTCTTGATGCACAATTACTTTTTGTAAAACATTCGATGTCGATAGCTGTTATAGTTTCCGAGATATAGCTTATCGAAAATTTCATAAAAATTGTTAATTTGTATGGGAGGTTCCCTTTTTTCACCCCCTACCCGAAAATTTTTTTCTCCATAGCGTAGGCTTTGTTGTCCTATTACTTTTTGTAAAACATTTTAAGTCGATACCTGTTTTAGTTTCTGAGATATAGCGCATACAATATTTCACCAAACTTGTTCAATTGTAGGAAAAATGCCACTTTTCCTGATCCTATCTGAAAAAAAAATTTTCCATTATTGAGGTCTTTACTTTAGGAGTATCTGTGCCAAGTTTTGTGGCAAGAGTGACTATACTTACTGAGATATATAGGGATATATGCACGGATTTTGTCCTAAAAATATGGGTTACTTTGGGTTTTCGCTTATATCTCGGTCAACAGTTAACCGATTTTGCTTTTCTTAAATAGCGATTATCTCCAGGATATTTCTAATAGTTTGACACCATTAACTGGTCTGTATCTTTTTTTATTTGACTTCGGAAACTTGATTTCAACAGACGGACAGACGGACATGGCTATATCAACTTCCCTATCTATAAGGATCCAGAATATATATACTTTATGGGGTCGCAAATGGATAATAAAGAAATCACAAACGGAATGACAGACTGATATATACCCTTATCACTATGTGAAGGGTATAACAAAGTAACAAATTAAAAAAGAATTAAGTCGAGTCCCATATATAAAACTACGCAATTTACTTAAGCAAAATTATAGCTTGGGTAGGCATACATTTGGTTATGTGCTTTGATCAAAGCTTTTTGCTTTTTTTAGATATAGTTTTAGAATCAAACTTAAAATTATCTGAATATCTTAAGTTATCCAAAAAGGCAGATAAAGAATTTATTTCGAACATTAAATATTTTAAGACTTTGTTTATTTCCATTTAGCTCTTTGCTTAACTATACCATTAGTATATATGTACTTGTGACATATATGCATATAGTTATCTATTTCTAATATTCTCAAAACATATTAAGAAATTTTTGACAAATTTTCAATTACCCGAAAAAAAATATTCAAGATAGGTATTTCTAACATAAAAAAAAATATATTAAGAAAAGAAAATGCTTTTAGACAGTATTAGGTTTACAGGCACCTCATGTTCCTTTAAAAGTATTATCGAAGATAATATTAAACAAAGAAAAAAACTTAACACTCACACAGACGCATAAAGAAAAATTCCATATTAAAACTGTAAAATGTTTGAAGAAAAACAACCTCCAGCTATCAAATAACCTTGTGCAAGTTTAAACATGTATTTTCATTTAGTGCTCAGGCATTTGAATATGCTACAATGCATAAGAATAAAAAAAATGGAGGATCATCAAGAGAAAAAAGATCAAACCAAAAAAAAAATACAAACATATTTAATTTACAGCATTTCCTACTAAAATTTCTATAATACTTTTACATGTTCTGTATTGTGTTTTTGCTCACTTAAAACACCAACGTCTTCATATCCATATGGGCGGTTAGTTTGTCAGTCCATGGCGGACATTGATATTGCAAATTGCAAGTGAAAAAAAATCAACTAAATGCTCAGCTAAATATGGTATTTAATTCGGAAAATTGAACACTCTTAGTTAAAAGAGCTTCAGCAAAAATTCTTAAAAAAAAGCACTCACATATTTACAGAAGTAAGTATGTACATAACGCTATAATATTGCACTTTGTGTGCCGTTTTCAATAGGTCTTATTTTTCTCTTCCCAAAAAATAATACTCCCTGCATTCTGCAAGAAAGACTAATGTTTCAGTTGGACTATTAGCCGCAACTCGGCAGCAAAGAAAGTCAAAGCAGCAGCCGCAACACTAGCATCCACACACGCACAAGCAGATACCGTTTTGCGGTAGCCTGACAACCATTATCACTACTGCCCGAAAGGAAATTTGAGAAATAGTAAAATCACTTTTGCCTTCTGATTAACGAAATTCTAATGGCATTGCCAGCAAAGCGGGTACGTTTGGATTATTTGCCTTTAATGAGAGATTACTGTAATATATATGCGACAATTTTCATTTAAAACGCTAAAAAAATGTAGGGTGGCTCATGAAAGCTGCTCCAAAAAAATTACATTTTGATAAGACAAAATTTTGAAAATAATTGTACTCAAATAGCCTGTGCGACCAAAAAAAATTTTTTTTTTGTAGCAGCTTTCATCAGCCACCCTAAATATAGTTTCGTTATAAAATAAAAATTTGAAAATTGGAGACCAGAATAACCGAAAGAACTATTAAATCAGTGGTTTTAATGTCTTCAAACAGTTACCTCCAAAAGAAAAACTTGGTCAAAGGTAGTTGATTTTAAATGACACGCACATGTAACATATATATAGCAGAATGTATTGCCCTGGTTAATCATAAGTACTGGGGACAACGTCAGTGGTAAAGAGCTGCACTTTTAATTATTGACATTTTCTACAGGGTATGATTAAGTGTTTAGAATAAGGTGTAAATGTATGTATACTTATAAACATGTATGGATTTGAATAATTTTTTTTTTAATACTGAAAGTACATTAAAACTACATATTGTAACATTAGAAAACATCTGCATTTAAGCTAACAGTCAGAAACAACATTGAATGTATGTGAGTTTGCAATTTCTTGTTATGCGTTTGAGGCAGGTGTTTAAAGGGAGGTTTTCTTTCTTACTTTCTAAACTGAAGGTGCACAACTAGATACGAATAAGTACTATGAGCACTAAAGAAAAACAAAATTATTATTATCTTTAATGCAACTTCAATTAAAATATCAAGTTTTCTATTATCATATGAACAACTTATAAAGTCCTATGTGTCTAATGCTTTTTACATCGATTTGCTCCAAAAAAGATTGTTTTGTACTTTACATTTATAAATGTAAAATTTGATATATTTAAACAATTTATTTGTTCTAAATTCATAATCTTAGGTGTACATAAAAAGTACCAAAAATGTGAAAAAGTACTTTTTGTTAAAAAGTTGAGTTATTATTAGGACTATTGCAACTGAACTAATTACCTAAAAACATGCAAAAAGTATGTTCTTTGGTTTGATAATTTGACTTCCATGTTTTGATTGTCTTTAAGAAATATTTCGAGACTAAAAGTTGAAAAAAGGGTCAACGTGTAAAAAAAAGTACTTTTTCTAATAAGTTGCCTTCCAACCCAGATATATATGTGTCAATAGTCCCAAGCTTTACATTTATTATAATATCAAGAAAGAGGAACATTTTGCTGACTTTAAACCCCTATTTGGTTAAAAAATTTAATTTCACATTTGTGACTCATAATCTCAAAAAGGCCGAAAATATAAAAAAAAGTAATTGTTTTAAGCTGACTTTTTATCTATATCTGGGTCAATAGCCTTTAATTTTATTCCATTGGCCATGAATCTCAAAATATGCTAAAGTACCACTAGTGATAAAAAATACTTTTTTTTTTTGAATTAAGTTCCAACTTATACCTGAATCATTAGTCTTTTTTTTATATTTCATGGACTCATAATCGCAAATTATTTAAAAAGTGCCAAAAGTGCGAAAATTTACTATTTTTTCATTAAGTCGACTTCCGACTTCTTTATGATTTAAAAGTCCTTAATTCCATATTTATGGTCATATTACCTCAAAAAAACGAGGAGGCTCAAAAATTTTAAAAAATCCTTCTTTCATTAAATTTATTGCCAACCTTAATATACTTGAATCAACAGTCCTTTAGCTCACATTTGTGGACTCCTGATCTCTAAACACGCAAAATACCGAAAGTTTTAAAGAAGTAAATTTTATGCTTTTAAGCCTTTATATGGGGTAAAAAGCCTTTTTTCACAACTCTTGACTTATAATACCAGAAAAGGACCGAAAATGCGGGAAAATACTTCTTTCCGTAAGTTAACTCCAAACCTATATTTAAATCCTTAATTTCGTATTTGCTGTCTTATCAAAAATTTTAAAAAATACTTTTTGTTCTCTGAGTTAAGTTTCAACTTATATCTGGGTTATAATCACTTATATCTTATGTTCGGACTCATGATATTCAAATATGCAAAAAAAAAGTACGAAGAGTGTGAAAAAAGTACCCCTTGTTAACCTAATTCACTTAATTGACTTTCGACCTCCTAATGGGTCAAAAATTCCAATTTTGTAGACTCATAATCCCAAAATACAAAAGGTGACAGAAAACGTAAAAAAGTCCGTTGTTTGCAAAAAAGGTACTTATGTAAGTTGTGAAGAAGTACTTTTCGTTTTTTTGGGAAAAAGTTATTTTTTTCACTTTGTTCTCTTCAGGATGAATATTCCTGCATTTTACACTAGTACCTAAGCTGATAGTCTAAAAGTATGTTAATAATTGCCAAAAATAAGGGAAAAGTACCTTTTTGTCAATAGAGATGAGTTTTAACTATATCTTAAGCAATAGTTTGAGTTTTTAGACTGACAGTCTCAAAAAAATCCAAACGAGTACCGAAAATGTTAAAATTGGAAGTAAAGATAAATGTGTAATATTATGAATATTAAAATTTCCTCTACAGCCTTGCTTTTATGTGTGCTTGTGTATTTTCCGAATATTTTTTTTAAGACATTAATGTTTTCTTACGCAAAACTTTGAACAAAAAAGCTTACGAATTTGCATTGTTGGCGATGGCTATTGCAGAAATCATTAAGACTAACGTGAAGACGATAATTATCATCAGCACCGCCTGATACATGAGTAATCTGTTATATTCGCAAATCAAAATGCTGATGACGATGATCATTAAGCAGCGGATATGTTGCGCTTTAGTAGTTATAATAGTTGTTTGTTATATTCCAGCAAACATCTTTTTAAACTTTGCGCTTTTCTTTATTTAATAGTTGATTTTCTTTGTTTTGTTTTTTTTTTGTTTTTTTTTTTTTTGTTTTTTTTTATTAAATCAAACATTAGTTAAATTCTTGTTTAGTATTGCCACTGTTATGGTCACCGGGTATTTAGTTTTTTAAATAAGATTTATCTATTTGTAAACATTTTCTAAACGCCACAAAGATCTTCCTGTTGTTGGTTGTTTTCTGTTGTTGTTACTATTTGAGCTTGAGGTCATTTTTCTTTTGGTGTTGCTATCATTTAGGCATTTTGATGCCGTTCATTTTGGGTTCTCTTTGGCTTTATGTGCTCTTTGTTAGAAAGAAAAAACAAAAGATATTTACAAATTAAATCAATACCAAAATAGTCAAATATACAATATAAAAAAATCTACTAACATGCGAAAATCTCTTATATCTTTTGCGGCAGAGATTTTAAGAACCAGAATTGAACTTTTAAGAATCCGGCAGCTTACGTAGCATATTTTTTACTTTTTGGTTAAAGTATTTAAAAACTAAGCTTAAATAATTAAAATTGGCAGTTTTTTTGGTTTTAAAATTTTGTTAAATATATTCAAGTACGCTGGGTTAGAAGAGGATTGGTTTTAGTAAATAAGTGGTAACATATAGACATTTCTGTATGATGGGTGTGCAGTTTTTTACCGATGAATCGAAGATGGAGGTAGGCATTGGGGCTGGTATCTATATAATAGAAACGGGGGGTAGGAACGTCCTGCAGACTCTCGGAGGAGTGCATCATTTTCCAGGCTGAAATTCTGGTGATGATGAAGACCGTGGAGGATGATGCGGATGGAAAAGGGGACGTGATAACCTATGTTGATAGCTAGGGCGCGCTTAAGGCTCTAGAGGGACATTATGTCAGGTCTAGACTCTTGGACTACTGCTTTTTAAGAAGATCATGGGGAGATGCAGGGTAAGACTCTGTTGGGTTCCGCTCATTGTGATGTTTCCGGCAATTAGACTTCCAAAAGACTGGCAAGGAAAGGATCGGCCCGTGATATTAGACTTGGCTGTGAGCCGGTGGGGTCACCACTGGGCTTCTATTATGGGCTGTTCGGGACTTGGATAATGGATAAAGTAGGCTAAGCCTGGAGGTACAGGGCTGAATTTAGGGTTTCTAGACTTTAAGGCTCAGGCTGAACAGGATGGGCACTGACATGCTACTCACGGAGAGCAATTGGGTTCTGAGGTGCATTATTGGAACACTCACAGGAAGGGCACCGCGATGTGGGATACATGACGAAAAAACTGGACAGGAACTCTTCAGATTTCTCCAGGGTATTCGAAGATGAGGAGGAGATAGAGACGGTAGAACATCTTGTCTGCTCTCTTTTCCTCTTACCTATGGAATGCTTGCCTTTAACCTTTTTCTCTTCTTGACTCTTCTAAAGGGATTCACAATGGGTCCAAAGGCAAGTTACACTCGCCATTTCCCTTCGTAACCTAACCTTACCTTAAAATTTAAGTAAATTCGCTTTAGTAAAAGAATAAGGTATAGATAAGGATATGGCTTCCAAGAAAGAAAAACTTAGTTCTATGAGAATTTTCGTTCAATCGATTTGGTCACTCTAAAAACTAAATAAGTTTGGAGGCAACCAATATATTGGATTGATTTATTTTTCTTAACATCTTTTATTTAACATATTACGTTTAAAAAAAATTTGTTCACACACACATTTTTAAAAAAAGTGTTGTTTTTAATAATTGTTTTATAAATTTTTTTTTAATAAGAAAACTTTATTTGCATCAAGCGCGGTACGACCGGCTCACTTTGTATTGTAACAGTTAGTGCCCCTTTTGTGAGCGGTGAAAAAAACTACACGAACAAAAAAAGGCAAACAGAAAAGAGAAAGAACAAACTAAAAAAAAACAACAAATTGCAAGGGAAAGAAAGAACAAAAACATTCTTGCGGGCATCGACCAAAAACCCTACATTAACGCCCTGCCATTTCTTACAGAAATCTGTAAAGTATCCCTTCTAACAAATTCAGATTTTAGGCAGACTTGTCTGAAAAAAAAATTGGCCGTTTATTTGGCAGGCTGGGTGTCTTTGATTTCCTTTTAGATTTCTGGAAAGTTTTTATAAAAAGTCTCTAAAGTAACAAAAGTTGGCTCCTTCTTTTCGTGTCATAATTTGTGCTTTGTGGCTACAAATCTAACCCAGTTCATTCATATAGTTGACACATCTCAATGAATTTTGTTTGCTGGGTACCTTTACTCCCCACAATAATGGCTGCTAATTCAACAATGTCAATGTGTTGTAGCTTTTTTTTTTTTGTGAGAACAAAAATAATGTATAACTTACACTTTTATACTTTTGAATGTTTTTATCTCATACGTATTTTTTTTTTTTGTATCAACTAAGAAGCCATTTTTGATGAGAAGGTCTCATAAATTTTTTTTCTGTTCATTGCTGCTTATTCTTTTGTTTAATGTATTTTTAAGCTATTAAGTAACAAAGAGAAACAAAAAAATTATATACATGAGATGTTCTTTTGGATTAAAAAAAAAACAAAGAAACAAAAACTATAATTCTGCCATAAACCAGCAAAATGATAAAGAAAAAGTAACGCCTATTTTTATAATGGTCATTAACTTTTAGCACTTGAAGATAATTAACATAAACAAAATCATCATTTTGCCACCATTGTGGTGGCCATTTTGGTTATGAAATGACAAGAAGCAAAAACATGGAAATATGATAATTTTGGAGTTTTTGGAAAATATAAAGTTTTAATAATATCAGCTGGAATAGTTTAAAATGTTAAGAAAATAATAAAACAAGGCGGTTGAACCTAAAAATTATAAATATTAATATCTTTTACAAAAACACTATGTCTTATTATATGAAAATTTATGTTATAAATATTTTTTTTAATTGCAAGAACGATTAAAATTCTAATCCCCTTAATCTCTTAAACATGTTATCAAATATATAAAAAAAAACTGCTTTAAGTAATTTTTTTGGTTTTTGAAGTTAAGGGAATTCCATTCTTCGTTAAATTAACATGGCTTTCTCTATCTATTTTAATCTCGTTTACATTTTGCCTTCATTGCTTTATCTTTAAGTTGGCTACAAGAAACTCATGTTATTTTTAAAATAGAAGTTTTTTTCACTTAAAAGGGTTGGCTTTTGAAAAAAACATTTCTTTAACCATGACTGGTTTTATTCTATAAATGCATTTAACATTTGTTTTTCGTTTTTTTTTTCTTTTAGTTTTATTACTTTACGACTATTTTATAAATATATTCATAAACATGCTTTAAGCTATTTGCTACGTACACGTTTATGAACTTTTATTTTTTTAGTACTTAATATAAGGCGTTCTATTATGTCATATTGTCATAATGTTAAAAAATTTCACTAACTACATGACAATTAAACAAGTAAGAGCGCTATATTCGGCTGTGCCGAATCTTATATACCCTTCATATTGGTCTTTTAATATACCCAGCCGAGTTACTTTGTACTGCAAATAATATAATAAAAATACCTTGTCCGATCTTTAAAATCCATAAAAAACTTAAAAAAATTTTAAAGTTCGCATGAATAATAGAAATAAATGAAGAAGGTTTGAGGTCGAGAGTTGTAAAAGTTTCCGACATTACTCATATTAAAAGGTTTATAAAAGTTGTTAATTTTTATGGGATGTTTTAATCCCCCTGCTCCTCTCCAACTTTTTTTTCCAAAATTAATGAATTATTTGATTATTACTTTGTGTACAATATTCAAAGTCGATAGCTGTTATAGTTTCCCAGATGTAGCGAATCAAAAATATCATAATAATTGTTAATTTGTATGGGAGCTATCCCTTTTTCTGCCCCCCAACCAAAAAATTTTTTCTTCAAAGTGTAGGTTTTGTTGTCCAATTACTTTTTGTAGAATATTTAATTTTGATATCTATTACAGTTTCCGAGATAAAGCGTATCAAAAATTTCATAAAAATTATGAATTTGTATGGGAGCTACCCCATATTCACCCCCCACCAAAAAAATTTTACTTCAAGGAGTAGGTTTTGCTGTCCAATTACTTTTTGTAGAACATTTCATTTCTATATGTGTTACAGTTTCCGAGATATAGCGTATCGAAAGTTAATAAAAATTGTAAATTTGTATGGGAGCTACCCCATTTTCTGCCTCCACCCTAAAATTTTTTTTTTTAAAACGTAGGTCTCATTGTACAATTACTTTTTGTAGAACATTTTAAGTCGATAGCTGTTATAGTTTCCGAGATATAGCGCAAAAAATATTTCTCAAAATTTGTGCAATTGTAGGAAAACTACCACTTCTCCTGATCCTATCTGAAAAAAAATTTTCCATTATTTAGGTCCCTTTTTTAGGAGTATCCGTGCCCAGTTTTGTGGCAAGAGTGGGTATACTTACTGAGATATATAGGGATATGTGCACGGATTTTGTCCTAAAAAAAATGGGTTGTTTTGGGTTTTCGCTTATATCTCGGTCAATAGTGAACCGATTTTGCTGATTTTAAATAGCGATTGTTACCGGGATATTTCTAATCATTTGACACCTTTAACTGGTCTGTATCTTTTCAATTGACTCCGGGAACTTGATTTCAACAGACGGACTGACGGACAGACAGACAGACAGATGGACAGACGGACATGGCTATATCAACTTTCCTATCTATAAGGATCCAGAATATATATACTTTATGGGGTCGCAAATGGATAATAAAGAAATTACAAACGGAATGACAAACTGATATATACCCTAATCACTATGTGAAGGGTATAATTAACCTACCATACGCTATACTATTTTTTTAAAATTATTTTTGTATGAAAGACAACCACAATGCTTTTAAGCCATTGTGAAATGTTATTACATTATGACAATAGGACATAACAGAACACCTTGTAAGTTCCCTAAATTCTTTACATTCTTGTATATATGTGATTTAAGATGAACATTTATGTAATTTTCCAAGTTGTTAACGTCATTCTTGTAATGAATATGCGTTATTGGTCCCGTAAGCATTTAAATTTTCCAAAAGTTCTTACCTAAAAAGAGAAAGAAATTAAAAAGAAATTAGATTTTTAGTTAATTACTAAGACATGTATATATGTATGTCTAAATATTCGTAATCTTTGTGTAAAAACTAATTAAAAATGTAATTTAAAATTTAACTTAAAATTATGATTAACTGATGAAAATGTTTAAGTATAAATTCAGTAAGAGAGTTATATCAACCACTTTAGTGTTTTTGACGCAATTTTTTTAACCCGTGTATAATTGCTGCACTTATGAATCAAAACTCCTCATTCCTCATTAGGCTTTAAACAATGGGGCTGTGACACACGAGCTAAGTTTTTGGCCAAAAGTTCGATGGAGTGTTCTTAGGAGGAGAAGGGTACAGCGCTCAAGGATACAAATAAGACAAGAAGGCAGGCTTCCATTCACATAAATGAAAATTTTTGGACTGTGTTAAACGCCTTAGCACAGAGTGTCTGGTGACAAATTTATATTTATAAATACGATTAATTTAAAATATAATAAACTTTGCGGAGGGAGGGTGCCGTCGCTGGAGTTATCGATTGTGTGGTTTTGTCAGTGACAGTGGTCGAGTGAGCATCGCGCGTTCTCTGTGGATAAATATTTTAAGAGTAATGACTCTTACAAAATTGCTCGTCCAGGATTTATTTCAAGGTTCAGTATTTTGCGAATACCTGATGAACCAAGTGTAAATTTAATTAGTTCGAGGGTTCAGAGATTCCGTGCAACTGTTTCGGTATTGAATATCTCACGGCCCGGGGATCAGTCGATCTTCAAGGACCAGTGAAAACATTGAGCTAATTCAAAGCAGTTAACATGAAAGTCTGTGACTTTCAATACAGAAAAGAGCAGCTTTACTGGGAATTCCTAGAGAAATTAATCAAGAAAATTTAAAAAAAGACCTGAAGTTCAATCTTTTGAAGACTTAAATCGTTTAAGAATTTCAACAAAGTGCATTTGATTAAGCCAAAAAATTTTAATGCAACGATGTTGGAGCGTGTTCGCACTGTAAACTCTATGTTCTGGAGCGATGAGGCCCATGTTCACTTAAACGGCCACGCCAACAAGCAAAGCTGTCAATTCCGGTCTCCAAGAACCCAAACCTTGAATTTAAACATCAAAAACAATTGAATTGCCTCAGGGTAGCTCTTTGGTATGCCCTGTTTATGCATGAGGTAATAGGACCAGTTTTTTCGAAAATTGAAAATCGTTCTCTTCACACACACGGTTCTAACAGGTTAGAACGACTGCACACATAGCCACAGGTTCGATGAATTTGCTTCGGGAAAATTTCAGTCGCTTTGGGGATATCGCACGATCTAGCTCCCGTCGATTTTTGATGAGGCTACCTCAAATACCTCATTATAAACCTTCTCTATAATTACAATCCCCCATCTCTTGTGTTTTAAAAGGAAAATATCCCTTGAGAAATCAGCTTAATTGAACCAAGTTTACTACAGCGTGTGGCGCAGAACATATGGCTCCGTTTTGAACAGTGTGTTCAGCTCGCCGTAAGACATCTCTATCGTTTAATGCTTTTAATAAAACTTTATGTCAATTATTAAGTTTTTTATTAAAGTTAAAAATAATAAACCCACCAGGCACCCTGTTCTACATTGAATATACATAAATATAATCCATGAATTTTTTCTCGTAGCTCCCATTTAAATGCGGTGTAATGTGAAATATGGTCGGGCTTATCCGGGTATTATAACATTTTTATTCATTTTATTTTGGGTTTGCTGGTTTAATTTTTAATTTGCAGTAAAAATATTACTCTCAGCTAGATATAATTATTTAAAAGATTTTAGCAAAAATATAAGAAATATTTATTAAAATCTAAATTATTTTTTTAATTTAACATTTTATTCATCAAAATACTTTCAGATTCTTTAACAAAATGTCTAAAAAAAATTTTTATTCATTTAGGCTTTAACTACTTCAAGGTTTATTTTAGCAACTTGACGAAATGAATGATTCTTATCGATATTAATGATTTTATTTTTTTCCCATTTTTAAGTAAAGTAATTATTTTTTTCTTTGCATTTTTGTTTCTGTTGTTGTAGTTCATTAAAGTAAAAACTTAAATATCTAGTTTACGATCAAGTATTAAATCATTTACGTTTAACTATATTTATGTGAAGAAACGTACGAAGAGCAGACTTTTTGTAAACTGAAATGTATCTACCAAATACTCAACTCCATTTTAAACATTCTTTTTTTAATTTACACATGCATTTCTGGCATAAAGCATACGCCTTCCCCTATTCACCATCTTAAGAAAATATTTTTTTCATTATAATAATTTGAAGCAAAGTAGAGGAAGTATAAAAACGTTAAAAGCTTATGATGAGTTTCATTTAGTAAAGTTTAAAATAAATGTATAGTATGTCAAGAAAGTGTTTTTACAGGTAAGAAAAGTGTTTGTGTTTTAACTTTAGTGCGGAAAATTTAGATGTTTTTTAATATGCAAAAATATATAATTTTGCATTATTGCATTGAGTTTCATGAATTAAAGAGTTAAATTGATAGAGGCATCAAAAATACAACAAAAACACAATATATGCTCAAAGAAATGCCTGCCCAGAACATCTTTTAACAACGGCATTGGGTTTGCCTAATTGATGCAATTTTTTTAAAATTTTCGATCTTTTTGTTGTTATTAGTACCCTGGGGATATTTCTTACCATTATGCGAACCAAAGTCGGGCACTTTAGTCTGATCTAAGCTTACGGATGTGATCCAATACGATATTTATTATTTTTCAGTTAAGGAAACGGGTAAATTTTTTAACTTTAATCTTTAAGTAACAAAAGTAGTTCGTTTACAATTGACTGACTAAATTGTGATAAAAAAGAAAAGATAAAACTTAAGTCAGGAAGTGGTCGTTGGAGTAAAATTTAAAACAGAAATAAAGTTTTACATATTAAATGTGGACCAAATTGCAAGGATTTTTATAATAATTTTCAGGAACAAGTGCGAACAAGAGTGTAATACTATTTTATGCCACAAAAACAGTGCAGAAAGTCTTAAAAAAGACGAAAAAACATGAAGAGCTACCAGGAAAAAATCGCTTGGTTCAATGAAAATATTTTTCGGCCATTTTTCACTACTGAAATTTATGTTGATAAGCCATAATAAGGTTCTCAATAAAATGAGACGGCTGTATTTCTAAACCGTAGTGGTATTTACAACATAAAATTCAAAGAGTTTTAATAAACTTTAGGTAATATATCAGGAATGGGAATCGGTAATATAAGATTTTTTGAAAATAATATGGTCGTACAAGGATATTTTAATACTTAAAGGACTTATTTTTTACAAATCAGAAAGAAAATTTCCATTTACGAGGGTTAAAAATAAAAATTTTAGCTTATAGCCCAGTGCTCAAGTCCAAACCTTAACCCCAAAAAATATTTTAGGAAAACCTAAAAAAAACGGAAAAAAAGAATCAAAATATTGCAATTCGTTAAGAAAAATGTGATTTTGGAAAATATTAAAAATTTTTAAGCGGATACGTTTTATTGAGTTAATTTTTTCTGTTAGAAAAGAGCTTTAAGTTATAATTAGGTTTTTTCAACGGAGCTCCCGTCCCGAAAATTCCCGGAAAACTCGTCAGTTTTCATTCCCTGATTTTCTGAGAATTTTATGCGGGAATCCCGGGGCATACAAAACCTCGCACTTTAAATGTTTTCGTAGCATATTCACAATTTTTTTTTACTTTTTCCTCATTTTTGGTTTATAAAACATCAAATAATAACCCCCATATTCATAAAAAACTAAAGTATGGTAATTAAGGGCTTATTTGAGAGATGTCTATGCGAATTGTGAAATAATCCTACTATAATTTTTATAAATACGAGCGTAAATGTGAAACAAACTCGGATTTTTGCCTAATGAAGACTTTACCGCTGGTGTCATTCTACAGTGGTTGAAATTTTTTCATTATTGCAATCAGGGTACAGTAGAACAGGTAATATCATGAGCCCAGCTGACTATAATAAATTTGACATTCGTACTTTTGAAAGGTACTTATAAATTTGTATGAAATTTTTATTTTTTTTTAAATTCCACCGTTTAAACACAAAACGTAAATGCAGAGGGCAAAGTTTATGAATTCGCCTTGATTACCTGGTTATGTGTACCCTGGACTGAATTGTTAAGTTTTACTTTGATCTCTTTATATTTTTCTTTTTTAATTTCGTAAGATTTTTATATGTATGTAATAACTTATATACATTTTTTATAAAAAAATAAAAACAGTTTTTTAGGACTACAACCTGTAAATTTTTCTCTATTTGAAGAGCGGGATTTCCTGGATTTCCGGAAAATTAATTTTTTCTCAATATCAAAACAACGTTAATTTAACAAGTTAACAATGCTGTCTCGGTGTTAATATGATAACGCCAAATGGGCGTCTTTCGACTCTTGGTTTTTATGCTGTAGCAATACCATAAATTTAAATTTTCGGCATTAGAATAACATCTGTTATCTTTTTTTTCTATCTTAGGAGTTCGACTTGCTTTTGTTAAAATGGTGGACATTGCTACTTTAGGCTTTTAACTAAGAGATTTTCTTACATAAATATGTTTATATGTAGCAAAATAAAACATGCAAAATACTTTTCCACGTATCTAAGAGTTTTTTTATTTTTTTCTTACGTTAATAAATTTTTTTAAATAAATGATATAAACATTTTTTATTTTGAAAGCAAATTTACAAACTAGGGTTGCGATTTTGTGTATACATTACTGTAGTCACACATTATTTTAAAAGAGTCGAAATTTTGTGTTTACAGGGCTGTGGTGGTTCAACATTTTTGGACCATCGTTTTAGAATCGTATATTTCTGCCTGGGATTATTAACTTTAAAATGTTCATTAAGTTTTTTTTTTAATTTTATTAAAAAAATATGTGTTTTTTTTAAGGCAATTTACAAAAAAATATTTTTCTTTATTGTCAAAACAATTACTTGACACACTGTATGTATGTTTGCATGTGTTACAAGTTATATATGTATTTGCAATATGTTCCATATTTTGTGTTTTTTAGCTGTTTTGCTGTTTGCTCCTCTTTTCAAGAGGCGTTACATTTTTGATATGCGCCAGATTATTATAAATGTGTTGCCTGTCCTTTTTATTAGTTTGGCCACTGTGCACGTAAACGCAAAGACGTTTTTTATTTAAAAAAAAAACCAAAAAAAATAAAAAACACTTTTAAACAACCCCTCATCAGTGAAATTGAAAAAAAAACTCGGAATAAAACAAGAAAAAATGCAGAATATACTGCAACTAAAACAAGATCACTAAAAGGCAAAACAGTCTAAACTGGTGGTGCTGACGATCACGCTTTGATGATGAAAACATTGAATGCTTTTAAGTGCAATATGTTATCGATGTAAAAATTTCATTTTTAATTTAGCAAATCTTTAAAAATGCAACATTTGCTAAGTAAAATATAAAAATCGAACGGAAGCCATACTGCAGGCGCATGTTCTTCAACACTTCAAAACTGGCAACGCATGGACATTTAATGTATACTTTTGCTAAAAACTTGAGTAGTCAATTGATTTTAATAACGAATATGTAACAAAAAGAAAGAAAATCAAAAATTTTGTTTTTTAAAATAAAGATGCACTAAAGCATTTTTCTATATAAAAGATTAATATTTGACAAAGGCCATCCCCTGCGTGCTGCTTATTATGTTGTGCAAGGGGGTATCTAAGATTACAGAGGATAATCAAAAAACCAAGACCCATAGATCCTTCCTTTAAAGAGATAGAAGCCTCCTTGACTTACCTCCAGATAGAGTCACGAATCTCTCGATATGTCGCTATCCCTGCACCTCACTCCAGTGGAAAACAAATTCGGCGTCCCCTAGAGCAGCCAACTTCTCACAAGAGTATCCATGCTTTTCATGTTGTGTCCGAAACTGAAGTGATCAATGCGATTATGAATATCCGATCAAATGCCATTGGGGAGGATGGTTTATCCTTAAAATTTTTGAAGATTGCCTTACCTTTTATAGTTGGATCACTCACTCACATATTAAATCATATTATAACTACATCAAGTTTTCCAGTACTATGGAAAATTTCTCGAATTATTCCGATTGCAAATACAGCTACTGCCACCTGTCCTGATGAATATCGTCCAATTAGTATCTTGCCTGTACTGGCTAAAGTTTTTGAGTCCCTAATGTCTAAACAAATTATAAAGTACGTCGAAGGTAATTCCCTAATACATCCGCTACAGTCTGGTTTTCGTGTGGTTCATAGCTGTGCTACTGCTGTACTGAAAGTAACTGATGATATTAGACCTGAATATGATGTTGGTAATCTGACCCTTATGTGCCTTTTAGATTTTTCCAAGGCCTTTGATATGGTGGATCATTCCATATTGCTTTTTAAGCTTAAACACTATATTGGTTTTTGCAGCAATGCGGTATCGCTTTTGGAAAACTACCTGTCGGAACGTTACCAAAAAGTCGTTGTTGGCAATAGAGTGTCAAGCACGAGGAGAATCATTTCTGGTGTTCCTCAGGGATCAGTTCTTGGTCCCCTGTTGTTTAGCATGTTTGTTAATGATATTTTTAGTGTTGTGAGTTATGTTAAAATACATGCTTATGCTGATGACATTCAGTTGTATACATCTAATCGTATTGGTCTACTTGAGGATATGTGTTATACTCTGAACGAGGACTTGAGTGCGATTTATGAGTGGGCTAGTCGCAATTGTCTGATACTAAATCCAATGAAATCTTTCGTTTTGCCAATAAGTCGGCATAAACTCGAATCCATAGATTTTCCGGCTATATGCCTTAATGGAACTGTGCTTGGATATGTAAACAAAGTGAGATATTTGGGTTTCTACATAAATTCGACCTTAACGTGCACGGACCATGTAAATGATATTGTTAGGAAAATATTTCTCACACTTCGTAATCTGAGAATGTCTTCTGAGTATGTGCCGCAAGCAGTAAGGAAGCGACTTGTTGTTCAACTAATACTTCCATTAATTATGTACTCTGCTGAAGTATATGGCAATGTTGATTCGCAATCTCTTTATAAACTTCAGGTAGCTTTTAATAGTGCGACACGCTATGTTTATGGCATACGACGGTACGATAGCGTATCATCTTGGAGTCGAATGATCCTAGGTTGTGACCTATCGAACTTTTTACGTATGAGAAATTTGATTTTTTTACACCGTTTAATATATGGAAAAACTCCGTCCTACTTGTATGAGAAACTTACTTTTGGATTATCCACCCGCTGTGTTACACTTTTGATACCAAGTTTTTCTCATCTTAATACATCCAGATTTTTTTTCATTAACGCCATTAAATTATGGAATGCTTTACCACTAAACCTAAAACGTATGCAGGGAAAAGCCAGTTTTGCTTGTGCTATCTTTGACTATTTTTCAAGAAACTCTTAAAAAACTGTATCTTTATTTTACTTTGTTTTATAGGTTAGGTTTTAATTTATATTCTCCATTTTTTTACTTATATTCTTGTATGTTTTGTTTGGTACAAATTCATTTATAAAATGTTATTGAACTACAAAAGAAGCAATTCTTAATGTTCTTATGATGAAACAATAAGAAGGGGCTTTGCACCTTAGTTGGCGAGACTATCTGAACCTCCGTTGTCCACGTGACCTTCATGACCTAGGACTAATACTAGCGTCACTTCATTGCGTGCACTGAGCTTATTTAGAGTATCCCCGCAGATCCTGTCGATTTAACATCATAAGCTTCTTTAAGGCCTCCTGACTATTCGGCAGAATGATGAGGATTGGAAGAAATATTTCTCAAGCTTGTTGGTTTTTATTCTCTAAGAAATACGATGCGCAATAAAAAGTGATGGAGTTGAATGTCTGTCTGCAACCGGTAGTTAGCAGGATTTTGATAAAGAAGGCCATGGATATATATGGTAAACCTGAATAGCTTTATAACACCAAAACAAAAGAGCTTAAAACTATCTTACATCAGCTAGTCTGCGCCATCTGAAAACACCAAAGCGTTCCCGATGATTAGTATTTCATCCTATTCTACCAAATTCAGAAGCAGGAAGATAAAGCCGTTTAGACTTAATATCGAGGAATCAGTGTTCTTTCTAGTACTGATACGATCCCCAGTACCTGGCATATTGGTCAAAACCTTGAAGTCAAAATTTGACGAGTTGTGATGGCTTTATTAGGCCTTATTAGTGTTGCCCAAGCAGCTCAACCAAATCTTAACCCTTTATCAAAAGCTAAACAGCCTCATAAATTGGCTAAGAAGTCACCTTCAACAAACCATTAAGAAAAAAATTGTCTGAAACTATGTTTACGTGTAAGTTTACGTCAAAACTTGTACACTCTTGTCGATTATTTCAAGGACTTTACGTGTTCAGTCAAAATAGGAAGCAATTTCCCTTAGCCATTCGGCAATATAACATGTCTTCGACAGCGTGACAGCTTATCGTTAAATTTGTTCAAGGTTTTGATGGAGATAGCTTACGAAAAAGCTTAGAGAGTTAACTAGTACTTTAACGAGAACCATCGAAAGTGGGCCTGATGACAAATAAGTACAAGAACAAACTAATTCTCGCAAAAGCTAGGCGAAGTAACCATGTGAAGTTCGGCAATTGTAGGTAGGTTTGCCTTGCAGCAAATAGAAAAAAAATGTCTGCACTAAAGTGAAAGAAAAGTACGTTCTGGTTTACAGATACCTCTTTAAGATAAGCAGACAGTTTAAAAACAGTTCATACAACACCGATAACATTGAACAATACATTTTTTCTACCAATGCTTCCTCAAGGTACGAAAAGCTGTTACTGGACAAACCTGACGAAATTTTACTTGATCAAAACCTTAGTAAAGTTTATGGCTTGACTTGCGTTAATGGGCTGCCCAAACGAACCTGCAGCTGAATGAGATATAATTGTCCCTGTTACCCTGGACGGCCCATAGATACAAATGGATGCGGTGAATATCATCTACCATTCAAATATTTTTTTAATAAGCTGCACAGAGTAGACATGGGGCCGGAGTGTTTGGAAAGCATTCATTTAGAAGGCCAATACAAAGCTTTAGAATTATTAGTAACTAGGGAAGCATTTTTTTTGGAAAATTTTAAAATTTTAAAAATTTTTGTTTCTTTCTTTTATTTCTTTAAGTTTCTTTTTTACTATGACAAATTAATATTTTTTGTGTTAATTTTTACAAAATGTTTTTAATTTTGTAACTTTAACATACATATATATTTTTCCTTTTACTGAGTCTATTGAAAGTATTTTTTCAATAGGAATTCTGTGCCAAATTATATTTTTTAAACTACTTATTCATTTTTCTATCACAGGGATATCATAAAATGACAGAAAATTAACTTTATAAATGAATTTAGTTATTTATAACTTAAACTTTTAAATAACATAAGACATAATAAAATATTTAGTTTTAGAGACAATTTCTTTAAGGGTTTTTTACAAGACTGTGTAAGGTACACATAAAATAAATATTTTTTTTTATATATTTACACATGTTTTAATTGATATTGGCTGCTTGTGGACCGAGGTTTGAAAAAAATTTAAAGTTTCTGAATATACTCTTTAAATATAGCAGAGTATTTTTATTTCGAAACGACCGATTGTTTTTTAGCACTTTTATACAAGTGCATACATACAAATAGGAACAAAAATATTAATTCTTGCTGCAAATTTTAAAAAAAAAGAGCAGTTTTTTTATCAACAACAACTAAATGATCCTTTTCTGTAGCCTACAATTGATAACAATAAAGTATTTTTTTTCTTGTTTTAAAACATCAACACATGCCTGAATAAGAAAAATAATCAATAAAAAAGGACTGTTGGTTGCATTTTTTTAATTCAACTTCCTACAACAACAGCAGCAGCAAAATAAAATATTATTAATCGCTGTTCTTAATCAATTATCTTTACAATCTTTAATTAATTTTATATAATTCATGAATGTTACTTGTGTTTAGAGTGCAAAGCCGATCGGGTGACAGCCGGCCAATATCCATCGCTGTTATCATGTTAGCATTCTAAAGCCGTTTCTGAGTTAGTCGGCTGGGTTTGGGTTATTTTTTTACCCGAACACTTCAGCTAAGCCGATAGAACTCAAAAAAATGCCAACAGCCTTTTGGCATTTTTTTTCATTTTTTTGAAAAGCGCCTACAAACAGGAAATTAATTGCAATTGATCTAGATTGAGAACATACGGCCAAAAAGTACTTTTTAAGGGTTTTAGTACTTGTTTTGATATTTTGGGATTTTAAGTTTTTAAAAATGAAACTAACGACTATTGACTTAAATTGAGATCTAATTCAGCAGCACTTACTTTAAATTTGGAAACGTCTTTGCACTTTGTGACATTTCAAGTTTACATAGAAAAAAAAAAAATACAGTCTGAATTCCCAAATTTTATTCTTGAATTTATCCAAAATTGGGCTGGAAATTTTTGAGTAGCTTGGTTTCCTTAAATCAAGTCAATTCGGATTACTGTAAAAAATTAAGCAAAGGAAACTTACTGTTTTTGAATATTTCTTTACATTTAAAAACAATTTGTCTCATTAGCCTAGATGATAGTGCGCTAGTTTTGTAGTTCGGAAAGTCCCAGGTTCAAGTTCCAGTGCAAAAAAAATTTTTAAATATAAAGTAAAAATATTTTTAAATGTATAAAATGAAAATAAAAAATTAAACTCTTCTTTCTTAATATAGCTCCAAAGTCCCTTCTTAACTTAAGCTTTACACCAAATACGGTTTCTAGTTCAAAATAGTCCTTTTTTTGCTTAAATGGGGCTAAAAGTAAGAAGCTCGTAGTAAAATAACCGAACTTGCCTTAAGAAAATTTATATTTGGTTTAAGAAATTCCGTACTTACCGTACTTCTGACACCGGCGCGTCGTGGCTTAATTCGAGTAAATATTAGTTGCTTTGTTGTATGTGCAAATATAAAATTAAGGTGTATTCACCCCAAATACCCTCAAAAGTCCACAAAGTGGACCAAAGATACCTTTAAAACCTTTTTAGTACTCTTAATGTTTACAGGTCGTAAAAAAAATTAACGGTTTGGCCGAGTTTTCGGCTTTAAAAGATTTTAAGCCGCCGCCGACCTTCAATATGCACTGGCTCCGTGCTCTGCTTGTGCTTGTCTGTAAGTGCCTTTTACATGTAATCTTGCGGTAGTATTTTGTTGTTTTTAAGGTTTTTGTGTCTTTCATTTTTGAAAACCCTTCCCATATTTTAGTAAACAACCAACCAAATGATGACTTGGTATTAAATTATTTTCCTACAAGGGTATAGATGGGAACAACTACTTAAAAAAATTCTGGTCTCTTTGTTGGGCAGAATTTTAAATTTCAGTGTTAACAGTTGGTAAGGAGTAACATGAAATTATGCAAAAAAAAGATGGCAGGAATATGTGTAATTGTTGTTGGCAGGTACATAATTTTTATAAACACTTCAATACATACACATGTTGATTTCTATGTACTTATTTATAAGTTTATATAAAAAAGGAATGAACCTTTAACATGCAATAAGAAGTTTATGTATTTATCCGAGTACTTATTAAGAGAATAGGGACAACCTTTTTTAAACTATATTCTGGATTATTTTTAAACCATGCATTTAGCTAAATTGTTGATTTTGAAACTTTATAAAATGTTATTCCATTTCCAAGTCACATTATTAGTCAATGGCTTTAGCTAGAAAACTCATACAAAAAATTCTTGTCCGTAATCAAAGTTTTCCATTTAAGTATTGCATTCAGTTGTGTTCTTTTAATAAAATAAAGAAAAATAACTAAATTGCAATTGCTTTAAATCCAGCAGAAAAAAATGATTTAACCACCATTGCGCGGCATAAACAGGAGATGATCTTATCATAGTTATGGGAAATTACTTTATTCTTATCGCTTACAGTTGGTTGCAAATTTTCTCTCTATGCTTCCTTACAACTTTAACAAGTTTCGCCATAAAATCGTAAATTGAATGAGTTAAGCAGCAACAAAAAAAAATGCTTTTTGTAATCTTCATAACATTTTAACGAGCTTTAATTTAAAACATGAAGATTTTGATTAATTGTTTACGAAATGATAGCGATTACAAGAGAGCAAGCAAAAAAAAAAAAAACAGACAAAAATGCACCTTAATGGATAAGAATTTTAATTAATTTTTTTTTCTTCGTGTACCTACTAGTTTTAAGACATAAAATATTGTCTTTACAAAAAAACTATTTACAAAAGCCAAATAGTTAAAATGCCGTAAAAAAGGTTTCATTTAGTTAAATGTGTTGGAAGGCTCATAAATTTTGTATATGAGCTATTGAATGGAAAACTATTTAAAATCACGCATTTTATTTCCTCGTATTGTTTTGAGTTTTTTTTTTGCTAAAACAACATAAACTTCAAACTAATAACCAACTGTTTGTTTGACTTCATAGTTGGTTTGCTTCAAGTTAAGGCAATTAACAATGAAACAAAGTTTAAATAAAAACCTGTAGGTTTAACACCAGTTGTGGTCATTTCATGTGTTTTTTGGTTTTTTGCCAACAACCACAGTCGTCACATCCACCACTGGCAGCTTTAAGAAGAATACAACCACCATTTTAAGATCTCATTAGCAGTCCATTTATAATAATTTATCCTCGTAAAAATGAAAAGAAACCTACTATGGACATTAAATGATCAGACAAATACTTAAAAACTACAAGAAAAGCTATTCGGTGCGATGAATAAATCTGCATAAAAAACAATTGTGGTTTTTTGCTTTATTTTTGCATTTAAAAGAGCTGCATTGAATGAAAGATGCTTACATTGTTGTTAGCTTAAGAGTTAAAATTAACAAAAAAAAAAGTCCTTTTAACTATTATACTGCGGTAAGTCTATATCGTAAAACCATATGTCATAATATTGGATCTAAGAGTATGCTTAAATACAACTTAAAAATTTTAAAGCTAAAGCCTTTGACTCTACTCGTCATCAGGAAATTTGTATGGACTTTTATGTAAGGGAGTTTTATTTGAACTAGAAAGCCCTATCGGGGATCTGTACGTCAAGTCAATAAGCCAAGTACAGAAAAAACTCATAAGAAGCCATCTGATTAGAGTTTGTATTAGACAATTTCCAAAATGTGTTATATATCCGCTGGTTTTCAACATTTGACTGGACATCCATTCGCAGCTCACTTTATCGATATGTCAAGTATATTGAACGGGATATATCCACTGGCATGCCATGATGCATCTGGTGCTGTATTTATACTTAAACTTATTAAGCCATGGTTTGGCGTATCACAACAATACATTCCTATTGATTCACAATCAGCAACGTAAAAAACGTAGATATAAAATCGTTTGCTGCTAACGAAGCATTACATATACCACAGGCAGCTCACTTGATAAATATGTTAATTGGGTGAGAAAGCAAAGGCTATTAAGTATATCTAAACTGTCTTTTGACAACTTGACTTCACTTTATATCCTTCAATGTGAACTTTGCTCTGTTAAAAGTATGTGAGTCCTAAAATTTAATTTTAAGCCAAACACGGTGTCTGCCAGAATTTATTATACATTGCTTATAAAAAATATTTTTTCTTCTTTTTAAACAGATAGCGACAAACTGACTAAAGCCAACATCGGTGACCAAGTTTGAATAATTTATAAAATTTTTTAATACTCATGTCAAAACTTCAGGCGGCAGACTCCCGAATTTCAGACAAATATTTCCTTAAAGACTTAAAGGGTCTAAGGTTTGTTAACAAAAGTTTTGATTATAAGCCATATAGTATTTGCCGTAGGTTCATCCTGTTGAAGCTAAAAGCTCTCCATCCCTAGTTTGTTTCGTTAGCGTTTTAAATAGTCGTTAAATATGGCTCTGCAGCAGCCGCCATTTACATAAATTATTTGGTTAAAAACTAACACCTAATTAGCCCTTCCAGATTATTAAAAAGAATCATTGTTTATGAAAGGTTTAAAACAAAAATTGTCTTCTTCTTGATAAAAATTAAAATTGCTTTTAGCATAGTTTGCTTCAGGTAGGCGGGCATCCTTCACTTACGAATTCACTCTCTGCACTTGGAAAGGGATTTTACTAACAACGTTTGTCAAATCTGTGTCAGAGTCCACCAAACGAAAACCCCACTGAGTGGCTCCTCGTCTGATTAGTGCTTCGGAATCTCCTTAGAAGCTGTAAGGATAATTACAGTCATATTTAAAAATACAAACAGAAAAATTATAAAACCTAGACTGAATTGATGGTAAGCATACCAGGGTATTCTTAGTTAGTTTCCACTTATCCTAGCAGTATTCGGGGATAGTGAAAAAAATTTTTAAAATTAAAAGTTTGAAAATGTGCAGTTAGCACTTTTCTTATAAAACCTATTTTATATTTATCCCCAATGAAAAAATATTGTTGCGCTTTTTCGTCACTATTTGACTAAACTTCTCAGGATATAATTATTAAGCAAGTTTGGTTGGTTTTTTGAATAGCAAAGTTTTAGTTCAATTACTAAAGAAACATTTATTCATAATCAGCCGTATTCTGTAAATCAAGTTTAAAGATACCTTTAGATTTCCAATCGAATTAACAAATTTTCCTTGATTACAAAAATCGGCTTGTAGAACAGGCCGATATAATTATATTAAAAAGGGCTAAAAAATTTAAAGAGTTATATAATTTTTTTGTACCCTTTAAAGCCAATTAAAGGCTAAAAAAAACATTTTTAGCTTTGTAAATTGTCAAAAAAAGATTAAAAATTAATACCAGAAATTTATACATTTCAACAATTAATTTCGAGGACTAATTTACAACGACAACCTTAATGATGTTGTTTTATATTTGTTTTAAAATATTCACCAGCACTGACAACAAGTTAAATTATGCGAAACAAGTATATATTTTTGATTTAAATAAAACTTAAGGCTTAAAATGATAATGCGTGTGTGCAGCAGCATTCATAGAGTTGGAGTAAATTTTTATTACTTAAGATTTTTTATTCTTAACAACTTGGGTGGCAATAGGTTTTGCTGGTTTTTTTATAATTTTAAAACAAAGATATTAAGAGCTTCCGGTAGTAGTTTTAAGTGTACAGCTGTCATATTGTTCATTAATTTAAAGTAATTTTTTTATAAATTTTACGTTGTGTTAAAGTTTTTATTTACAAAGCATTAACAATTTTTCTATTATTAAAACCAAAAGACTAACCTATGCACCGACAAGGTTAAAGAAAATTTTGGGCATAAAATATCTTACCTTGCGGGGAAGTTGTAATAACTGCTTTACATTGCCTGTGTGCGGTTTGAAACTTAAAGCAAGAAAATGGAAGGAATTACTGCCGAATAAGTGCATATAAAATAGTTGATGGCTTTGTTTCAGTTTTTCGTTTAGTGTTACAACATTTTTCATTTAATTTTAATTTCATCCCTTAATACTTAGGCATGTGTAATACAATTACTTAAGCTCTTGTTCCTTAGGATAATAATGATATCTGTTAAATAAGTTCTTAATGTATCATAAGTTTAAGCTAACTCTTCGTGGGGGTTTTCAACTAAGGAAGACATTGTTTAAATGTGTCTAGGAAGATAATGAAGTATGCAAACCAGATTTGCATTATTAAAGATAAATATCAAATAATATAAGATATATTTTTAAATCTTAAAAAATGTCGGTAAAAATCTTATTGCCGAAAACATCAAACATTTTAATATGATGCTTACTAAGCCCTTTTCTTTTTATTTAATGAAAAAATTCACTCTTTATTTTAGGTTAGGTAAGGTAAGCTTACAAGGGGTAGTGATGAGAGCAATCGCAACCTCCACATAGAGGCTTCTACTTCAGAAAGTTTGAGAAAACAATTACAAAAGACAATAATTTTGTAGGTATAAATGAAAGCATTTACCAATCATTCCGTCCGCAAGAAGTCAAAAGATGTCAGTAATTGTTGGCGCTGAACCACCTATCTACACAGCCACCCAAGCTCTTTGTTAGATCTTACGATGCTCCACAGCCCACAGCCGGAGACGTCACCGAATCCACCTATGAAGCGCCTCCCAACTACCTTTTTCTGCAGATCTGCAGCCTAAGGCAGTGCCAAACAAGGTGTTCCACAGTCTCTATCTCCTTCGTATCACCACAAAACTTGCAGAAATCCGGAGAGCTCCTGTCCCATTTACTCGTCATATATCTAACATCGCAATGCTCTGTGAGATTCCCAACAATGCACCTCAGGGCACCCCTGTTCTCCTCGAGTAGTAGATCAGTGCTAATTCGATTCAACCTGGGCCATAGATCTCTGGAGATCTCAAAATCAGCCCTTTCCCTCCACGTTTGACTTACCTTGTCCAGTGTCAATCAGCACATAATATAAACCCAATAACGGCCTCACGGCAACCCAACAGAGCCTGCGTGTCGCTATGGTTGCCCTGAGAGCATGTCTACAGTCGTCCACTAGTCTAGACCTGACATAATGCTCCTCTAGAGCCTTGAGCGTGACCTGACTGTAACTTAACGTTTTTATTTTAATCTATTATGGTATTTCTCTTTTATTGACCTTTTCTCAGAAACTAACAATAATTCTATCAATCTACACCTTAGTTTACTAAATTTATGTCTCAAACAATAAATATTATGTCCAAACAACTATTTTCCAATCCCTATTAATGGACCACTTAATATAATAATTTTAATTTTAATTTTTCGAACAAAAAGTTTAAAATTTTGCTTATAAAAACGTTTAATAAATTGTGAAGCTAAACAATATATATATTTGTCATGAAATGCAAGAAGCATGTATATTTTACAATATATTGTAGATTTTTGGAAAAGGCAAATGCATCAATACTTCAAAAATAGGAATGCTAGAGAGCAACAAGTGCTATTTTAAAGTTATCTTAACTAAAACACAAATGACTTAAGACACAAAACTGTTTTCGTTTTGGTATCATAAAATTTTGTAGCTGATTTGTTTTGAGGGGACATTTCCAATAATTAATAATGACTCATACTATGTAACCTATAGTTTAAATAATTAAAAAAAAAAACAAATAAAAATAGCCTAAGAATTTTTATTTTTATAAGTAAATTACGCATATAAGTATGTGTCTTTAAGTTCTTGTACAAGTTCAAATACAAGTATTAGAAACAACATCATATATCACAGAGAACAGCAGTCAAGACCTTCAGACGCCAAAGACAAGTTTTAAACCATAAATAAAGTGCATTTTTTTAAATTTAATATAAATATGTTTTCGTTTCATTGAAAAAAATTAAGCAGAACTTCCCAATCAAAAACATTACACCTGTTAACGAAAAAACATAAAGGCATCATATGCCCTTTAAAAAAAAAGACAAATAAACAAAGCATATATTATAAATTTTTCTTTTTGCCAAGTTATTGGTTTTTTGTCCTCAATTTTGTTTTATATACTTTAATATATTCTTTCTGAACCCATAACCTCAAAACAGAAAAAACTTCCAAAAATATGAAAGAAGTACTTTTGTTAACTAAGGGGCCTTTTGTTTCAGTCAAGGTCAAAAAATCTTTGTTATATTTCTAGGCCTATTTTATCAAATAGAGAATTTTAGCTCAGTTAGTTAACTGGGTGCCCCGGTAGATCAGTGGTTAGTGCAGGAGTCTACCGGTCGGGCGGTTGTGGGTTTAATTCTCGCCAAATACCCTGGTAATTCTTCTTTATCTTACTTTTATTTCTTCCTTATCCTTCTTTAAATTTCTTTTTTCTTTCTACCTCCACCCTTTCCCGCTGCTCACTCAGGTAACACAAAGAACCGAATTAACGCAGACCTAAATGAGCTGTAACCTTTCCTTTAAAGACTGTCTGCTTTACCTAATGTAACTTTACTTAGTTGACCTTGGACCCTAATCTTATATTTAAGGTCACAAAAAAAATAATAAAAACTTTTAAAATTTAATAACCCCTAAATTTAAAAAAAAATAGCAAAAATGTTTTAAAAACGCAATATAATTTTTCCCCCACTTTATTGGTTTGAAGTCACAAAAAGTACATAATATTTTTTTTAAATTAAGGTTGTTCGTTTTTTTGTATTCCAAAAAATTTAGGAACCACTGTTTCAAGTCAAAAAAAACTATTATTTTTCAAGCCACAGCTGTTTTATATTTATTTTATTCATATTTAATTATAGTAATAATAAATTTAAATTGCAGAAAAATCTTATTTTACTACTTTCAGCTACCGCCTTTTAGATATTTTTTTTAATTATGTCGCTTTTTTCAGTAAATAAAACAACCCACTTGTTACACTTGTTCTTTTTCTTGCGTTTTGATGTTTCTTTTGTTTGAAAAAATTTTTTTTAAAAATCTTCGTCGCATGAAATTTATTTATATAATTTTTATTATAATTAAAAATTTGCTTTTGTAATTATTTTACTCGTTTTTGGAATAATTACACCTACAGTGTAAACAAAATGTCGTTTATAATAAAGTTTTTTGCTTTTAAATTTAAAGCTAAAACTTGTTTCTTTTGATCATGCTTGTCGTTTGCATGATTTAAAGTCTTTTGTTTTAATGGTGATTTTTATTTGTGGTCATAAATCACAATTTCAAATAGACTTGATGTCTAGCATTTGCGTTACTGAACAATGTTGGCAAATGTTAGGAGCAATTTAGAAGAAAAATTAATAAAACTGTTGGTGACAGGTAATGAAATGATTTTAGGCGGATATAATTAAAAGAGCGAATGGCCTCCTAATATAACAAAAACTTAAAACAGTCTTTAATTAGACGTTTTTCTAAATTTTGAAAATTAAAAAAAACGATTTTCCAAAATTTTTTATTCTAGATAAAATTAATTTTAGTTAGGAATTCGTTGCATAGCTAGTTACGTGTTAATAAAGTTGAAATTTTTTATACATACATATTACAAAAACTGTTGTTGAGAAAAAAATATCTTAAGCTTTACCGCAAAACAACACTATTTTAAAAACATTATTTTAAACAAGCATTGTACATTGCACGAAATGAGGATTAAAAATATTTTCTAAAATTTTTATGTTCTAAAACTCAAAAAACCCATTTATTTAAATGACTATAAAAAATTTTAAATTGTTTTATTTGCATAATCTGCTATTTATTGCGGTTTGGTAAAACATGGTATCTGCATCCAATTAAAACTGCAAACAGATTTAGGCTTGCAAAAAATTCCAACTGAAAAAGCAACAAAATTAATTTAAAAAATTTCAAGATTTTGATTTAAATTAGATTTTAAACATGTAAAAAATTGTTGACATGATTTAAAAATTTTAATAATTTTTCATTAAAAAACGATATGAAATGGTTTTTTAAAATAAATATTAAACTAGAAAATTTGTTTATGCTCGGAGGGTACCGCGGTAGCTCAGTGTAAGTACGCGAGTCTACTTGTTTATTGGGGGTTGTGGGTTCAATTTCCATCAGAGAACCTGATATGTCTCTTTCATCTTACTTTTCTTTCTTATCCTTTTTTAAATTCCTTCTCTCCGCCATTTGTATCTGCCTCTCTAGGTAAGATAAAGAGACCGAGTTAAAGGAAACCAAATAAGCAGTATACTTTTCTTTAACGGCTGCCTATTCTATCTAAACTAACATTACCCTAATGGAGCGATCGCAGTTTCAAAGTACAAGTTTTTTTTAATATTTTAAAAAACATTGGCGGTAATAATGTTTGAACGTCTTACATAAATTCAATAACTGTTTCAAAACGAAGAACACTGCATTTCTTTGTCAATAGAAGAATGACTTCTTGAATTGCCTTAAGAAGACTACTTTGTCAATTTTTAATTTACCTGATAAAAAACGATTGGGTATTAGCCAAGAACACATCTCTAAGCCTCTGCTATCCATGTTTTTAGTGCTTCGTTTTAGCACTATTTTAAAAAAAATACTTATAACTATATAAGAGTACAAAATATTTTAATTTTTGAATCACGATGTTCTTTATAAACGTTGTTGTGAGAATTTTTTTAAATAAAGCTGATAACCTTAGGCTTGGTTAGGTAGAAGAGGCAGCCGTTGTAGGAAATGATACATCTCGCCTAGGTCTGCTAAATTCGGTTCCTTTGTGTTTCCTGGAGAGACAGATAGAATAGGTTGAGATGGAAAGAAAGACGAAATAAACTGCAGGATAGATAAGAAAGAAAGAACAGAAGAATGAAGCAGACTTACCAGGGACTCTAGTTGGAATCGAACCCACAACCCCCAGACTGGTAGACTCGTGCACCTACCACTGACCTACCGGGGTACCTTGAGCTTTCTGGGAAAATGCTCTGACCAAGCAGTCTTTCCTGGACCTATCAGTAAAGTAGTTGTGGGCCCTGAACTTGACTTAAGACTCAGTTTCAAGACTTTGACAGTTCCGTTTTGTTATTTGTTCTTAATAACTCAGCATACACTGGGTGTCTTGCGGCAAGTTAATTTTTTTAAATACGATTATTTCAAAAAATAATTAACGATGTGGAAGGAGGTTGTCGCGTTGGAATTATCGACTGGGCGGAATCCATTCCTATATCGTAGTGAGTCCAGTGAGCACTTCGCGTTCGCTGTGGAGACATTTTTAAGATTAATTTTTCTTACGTTGCTGTCATGAAATTTTATAAGAGGATATGAAGTTAACGACGAATGTTAACGGTGAAAATTATCGACTTTTTTTTTTGCTAAACCTATGAACTCATCCATCGTACTCTTTACATAGGTAGTTTCACAAAATGGGGCAACTGCACCGACAGCCAAAGCTTCGATGAGGTTTCTTTGGATAAATTTTCGGCAAAAACTTATAAGTAACTTTGGAGACATCCAATGGCCATCGAAGTTTCTCCATCTTACTCCAATGGATTATGACAATCCCTAATCCCTTGTGGCTTTAAAGAAAATTATTCCGCGAGAATTGAACCAAGTTTACTGCTGCGTGTGGCGCAGAATACAAGGCTTCGTTCTGAACAGTATGTTCAACTCGATGGAAGACATCTCAATGACGTACTACTTGAAAAAGAAGGAGAATTTTCCTTCTATCGTTATTAGTAAAATTTTGTGTCAATTATTACGTTTTTTTTTTAAGTTTGAAAATATAAATCTGCCACCGGACGCCCTGTACTTACGACATTTCTTATTTTTTCAATTTCGTAATATTATCTTCAAAACCCTTTTTTTAAAGAAACCCGTTATTCAATAACAACTGAATTTTATTTATTTACTTTCTTAACAGCAGTTATTGTTTTTGCTTACATAAACACTTAAACACAGATTTTTTATGTTTCTACTAATAAGCATGTGTCTTAAGTCTTTTGTTTGATAAGAAAATTAATATGACTATTGCATTATATGTTAAGATAAACATATTAAAATATTGCGCAACAATCTATGACTTTTTAATTATAAGTTTTTTTTCCTTTACCAATAATTAATATCAAACATATTTCAATTTAAAAAATCACATTTTGTATTAAACTAAAACGGAAAAGCTAGCAAAATCACTACTTAATTCAACCGTTAACATCAAGTAAAATACTGCAATTTACGTCAATATTTTAAACAACTCCTTATAAATGTTGTAGTAACATATGGTTTTTTTAATTCTTTAGATTTTAGTAATTGTAGGAGGAGCCTATTGCTTAGAAACCGAAAACGTTAATTGAAAAATTTATAATGAATTAAAAATTTTCGTTGGATTTTAAAAATAATAATACAACCGCTAGTTGTTTTGTGTTAATTAAATACTGCTAAAGGAGGAATAGTTACGAGATATACAAGGCACTGAAAGCTGTGGCTTAAAATGGAAATATTTTCTTTAAATATTAAATTAAATAAAAATAGCCTTTCAACACCCACTAATAAATGTTTTTTTATACAAAAGCTACTAAATTTGTTAAGTAGTATTTGTAGTAGACTACGTTCTTTTTCTTTATGAACAGCATAAAATTATGGGGAATCTATAGGAATATAAGTTGTATATGTTAAGCATTTTTCTTTTTCCCATTTGTCTCGCCATATGTTGATTTCGTGGCATAATTTTTCCCAAGCTGATGAAGCAGCTGTCTGTATTAAAATTAATTTTAAAAGTGGGTGTTTAAATAATGTTTAATGACTTTATAATATTTAATAATGAAATATGTCGAAAGCGTTCGCAAGCAGCAACATAACAAAAAGTTAATTAAAAAATAATGTTTAACTAACTAAAACGTAAACTTAAAGATTTGAGAAACTCAAAATACAAAGTTGAGACCAAGCAAATATTTAATCACATATTTGAACGCAGCAATAATTTTTTTATAAACTCTATGATAACGCTCAGTTAAACACAGTCAAATTATTTAAAATATTTATTTTTCTTTCACCTTTTTTTTTAATCCAGTAATAATTTTTTATAATAAAATTAGTCAACTGATCTTGACAAATATTGTTATATTTTAGTAGGTGTTAACTTTGACTAAACTGAGCTCCATTTTTATATTTTACTACTCATTTTGTATTGATGCTCTGGCCATTAGGGGTTTTAAAAAGGACCCTCAGGGCATGCGAGGAAAAAGACGTAATAAAAATACGTGAAACATGAATACAATTTTTTAAATTTTTTCTTAAGTTTCTCTTTTGAAATAGCATACGAAGCTCACAAAACAAATACAAAAACTTTTTGGGAGGAAAAAATCCCCTTTTAACAACTTTTTAAAGTATTGATGTAAACCAGGTTTTGTATTATAACAACAACCTTCGTTGGCAGGCCAATAATTTTGTTCTTACCTAAAACTTAAAAAAATTTTAAAAGGGATATAAATGAACACAAAAAAATATTACCATATTCTAGTTTCAATTAACTTTAGGTTAAATAGAAAATATTTTTTCCCAATGCTCAGTTTCGAACAAAGAGTGCTAACAAGAGACATACGCGGGTCTTGAAAATACATTCACTCGACTAGTCAAAAGAGTAAACTTTTTAAATTTATTCGTCAACAAAAATCGTGTCACAATAATATCGAACGAATTAGCCTAATAAGCTGTTATCAAAATCTTGAATTTTCCCCAACTCCCATAAGTAAACCTTTACTTTTGTTATTTGATTTTGGGGCTGCATGTGTCTTAAGTCTTTTGTTTTTAAATTTTACCAAAACTTTAATAAAACCCATCTACAAATATGAAAATTGTGCCTTACAATAAAATATTTACATTTATAATAAAAAATTTAAGTGATACTTTTTTGCCCATTTAAGGTATTTAATTACTTTTCCCATCATTAAAAATAGATTTTCTGAACTAATGGATTTACGTAACAAAATGCTTTCTTAAAAAAACATCATTTCAAAAATATTTCATTTCTGTTTTCTTACAAACAGTTTGTACGACCTTAATGGTTAATGGTGCTTAAATAATTGCTTTTTCTTTAATTTCTTTTGTGTGAATTTATGTGGGTGAAATGAGAAACTGGCAAAATTTAAAGAAAGATATAATATATTATTTGACAAGTACTTGACAGTTTAATGGGTTTAAAATACACTTAAAAATAAAAAATATAACTTTCAAGTACTTTTAAAATATAATATTAAAGATTTTTGATGTTTCATTTTGTAAATACAGCATTAGGAAAAAGATACTTATCTTTAATAAAATTTTAAACGTACAATGGATGTATAGGTGTCGCGGGATTTAGCGAAAAAATATATATTTTGTCAATTAAGTCATTAAGTAAACTTGCAAATTATTTGAACCCAAAAGTGTGCAACTCTAGGCTTTAGGGTTCAAATAAAATTTATTTGTTATTTTTTTTTTGTTTTTTAGCAAAACTTTTATTATATAATGGCAGAAAAACATATTTTTTTAAAGGCATATGTTATACTATAATTAAAACTTTTTTTTAATTTTTTTATGTTTTTTTTTAAATGGTTTTTAATTTTTTAAAATTATTCTTTTAAAAAAATAAACTTTTTTGTTAAGGATTTAACTTTAAAAAAAATCTTTACAATTTCTTTATTAAAACCGATTTATCCTTTTAATATTAAAATCACGATGTTTTAAGTTAGAAATAAGTCTTAAAAAAGTCCTGAAGAAAAAACTAAAAAATATGATTGAAATTTTTCATTCTTACACTTTATGGCAAAAGGAATAATTGCAAAGAGTAGTGACATGGTGAAAAAATAGGAGGCTGGATTAAAAAGTCGTTTTAGGTTAAAAAGTTCTGGTAAATATCATTAAAGAAACTAATTTGTGTAAAAAAAGAAACTTTGCAAAACGGCCCTAAATGGGAAATAGTTTTTTTCTTTTTAAATTAACATAAAGTCAATTCCACGTAAAAATACCCAAATTGTCGATTAGTTTACATTTAGAAGAAGAAAAAGGTGATCGAAGTATAAACAAATTGGTTCATTTATTATTTTTTTTATTTTGTAAGAGATTTAAGTGATCACATACTGACTAATCAGCTGTCCTTTTTTCATGATTTAAGGAAAATAAAACACCCGTCACATCTCAGAAAAGTTTTTTGGCTTAAGCAAAAATATTGTTTTGTAGAAAAAATTAATCAAATACAGTTTAAAACTATTAAAACTGCCATAGAAACCAAGAAATTGAACCCGTTATCAAGAGTATTTTACAAAACATGATTTTAAAGTCAAAGTTCTTTTAAATTCCTGTTTGAAAGCTCACATCCGTCACAGTCTTTAAATGAAAATTGTGACTAGAAATTATGATGATGTTTTTCAAACAAAATTTTTTAATTGTTTGAGATATAAGCAAAAATGTGAGCAAACTGGTCACACCCATCACAATAGATTTACCCAAAAATAAATTGGTAAATTTTTTATTTTTTTTTCAAAGCGGCAAGGATTTGGGGGTACCACAAACTGGATAATTTGCTCTTTTTTTAAGTTTGATATAAGCGCCAAATTTTTAAACGAGCTTTTTCTTTTTTGGCAAATTTCTTATGAGTATCTCTATTATAGGAGTTTAAAAATATATCATCCTTGAAAATCATAAAAAAATTTAAATTAATTGGAGTTAAAGTGATCACACTTGCCACAATAGAATTGGTTTTTTCATGCTGGGCACGAGGCTATCATGCTCGGCTAAATAACTTGATAAAAAAAAATAGTGCAACTGAACCGCATTGAAGGTTCTTGGAGTTCAGATTATCTCACCTCTTGCATCCACCATGGCTTTAAATAAAACTTTTTTATATTTAAAAAAAAGAGTAAATTTATCACAACTACCGCCATTAAACAAATATAAATGTTTTGATGTTTTATTGTCAAAAAAATGCGTTTAAATTCCTACAAAGATGCATATATTTTATCTACAACTGTAGATAACTTTTCACATTTTTAAAGTCCCGATTCTAAATGAAATTATTTTAAGAAAAGCAGAATATCCCAAGCTCTTCTCAACATTTTCGTTAAAACAAAGTTTTTGTCTTTATATATAGGATGGCTGGTGGCAAATTTTTATTTTTAAATATGATTATTTCAAAAAATAATAAGCAGTGTGGAGGGAGGATTGCGCCGTTGGAGTTATCGATTGTGCAGATTTGTCAGCTACGATGTCGTACTGATCAAGTGTGTAACGCGATTTCGCTAGAGATATTTTTTAAAAGTAATGATTCTTACGTTATTTGTAATTGCAATTTTTTTTAAAATTTGGTGTTCAGCGAATACATAATAGACCGAATGTAAATTTAGTTAGAAGTTATTATTATTATTATCGAAAAAGGCGATCGTGATCGTATGTTCCTGGTAAAGCTGTTTCTTTAATCAACAAAGAGTTTCTAAGTCCAGACAATTCTACATAAAAATGTAAACACATTCATTAATACATTTGTATGTAATTAATCTGCCTTTATACTTTAACGTTGACTTCTACCTTAGAATAAAAATACATGCGCCAATATACATACTAACTCAGTTGTACACACATACATATGTTTGCTTGATTGCAAGCATAACTACCCAGCCAGCATAATTAAGCTGCAAAATTAACGGAATTTTTAACAAATTTTATCAGATTTCTAACTGAAAAATATAAGAAGCGGTTGACATGAAATTTGTCAGACATGTCATAAAACATTTGTAGCTGACATCTATAAAAGAAGTGTGACAGAAATTTCCCGGAAATTTCAAAGAGCTTTATACAAAAAATCTATATTTTTTCTGTTATTTCTCTATTTTTTAATTTTATATAAGATCATCATATTGCCTCGAACCAAAACTAAAAGGACGTCGTGTTTTTGCGATGCAACATAACGTAAGAAAAAAATTCTCAAACACAAGACTAAAAAAAAACAAAAAAACTCATTGCTGATATTAAAGCAAATTGACAAACCAAAACTAAAACAAAACACAAGAAAATTAAAACAAGCAGACATGTCTTCCAGAAATGGACCGAAAACCTTTATAAAAATTTTTTAAGAAAAATCTGTAGGATATCCGTAGGATTCAACTTAGATTTTTGTCCCACTTGCTCGATACAGACATTTTTTGCCAATTCTGTTTGGTGGGTTATGTTTGTATCTATATACTATATGATAGCTTAAAAGCAATAAAAAACGAGGTTGTCGTACATGTTTGGTTACAACTTGTAAAAACTAATCAGAAAATTAAATCGCTATAATTATAGAATGTGCGCAACAACAACTATAGTAATCATTTCAATTTATAAACTTCTTAAAGTACGTCTGTACGTACTAAGAGAACCAGAAAAATACACATGTTGCGCTGATGAATTGCGGGAAAAATATTTTTAATATAATAAAACAAGAAGGAGTATGGGATGATAAAAAGAGACGAAATAGTGATATTGTATTAATGAAAATGGTTGTGGCATAGAGGAAGGTGGTAATCTTAAAGAAAATATGAATAAGAAAAGAAATAAGGCAGTTGCAAAGCGTATTTGGTAGATCGTTTTAAGTGCGGACTTTTAAAACATTTTTTTAAAAATCGAAATTACATTGTGTTTGAAATTTTAATTTATTTTTTTTCGATATTATATTTAAGTATAACTTTGTATTTTATTTAAGCAAATTTGGAAGGCATTTCCGCTTAAACTTCTTTTTTAAAATTTTTAAAAAGCGCTGAACCTTATTGTTTATCTTAACTATTTATCTGATAAATTGACAAACATTTGCCCCTATCATACCACCAGGAAATTACGAAATTAAATTAAAAAGTAATAAAACTCCTATCTTGATCTTGATCTACAAAGCCCCACCAAGAGAAGTTTTAAAGTGTCATTTTAAGTGACAATTATTTTGCAGCTTTAAAATAATAAACTAACGGTTTATAAAATTGAATTCTGGTTTTCTATAACAACTCGTTTCTGTAAGTGGGTGTAAAATTTAAGCTACTGCACATGGTTTGAAGGTTTAAACTTGTGGTAACTTTCAAAATGTAAGAAAAAAAAACACAAAATAAAATTTTGTATGTTACTAGGTCTAGTTTTTTACAATAAATTGTTTTTCTGCCAATTATCAATTAAAAGATTGAAGATTTATTTAAGTTTGTTAAGGTGTGATAATGTGAAGGGTGGCACAGATAAACTCTGTTTAAAAATATTAAATTGCCATTAAGTTTTCTATTTTTTTCTAGGTCGTTAATTTCTAATTTGAAAGACTAAAGGTAAAGATTTATATAAAGAAATCTTTAAATCAGAAATAAAAAAAATTAAATCTTCAGCACCTTGTTTCAGACATTTCAAGGGAAATCGAATGAATTTTTGTCCTGCCATTATTAAATGTTTATGAATAAGGCCTGTGGGAAAAGATTGAAAGTGTTTAAAAGCATTGGAGGGTTATACAGATATAGAAAAATTATTTGATTGTATGCTTTCAGCAAAGGTCAAGGCTTTCTGCAGTATGCTGAAACCACATCGACTGCCCTTGTTGGAAGGGATCCTTAGGCCGGTGTCGGAAGAAATATGTTATTGTATTAATGCCTATAGAGCGGAGGAAGGAACAGAACGAATATATTTTTTGAAAACCCAGAAGCCAAGATCTAAATGCATCTCCTGAACAACAACCCTGTTCTTCAAGCGGTGATCCAGGCAGTTATTAAACGTTTGTCCTGTAGACATCTGTTCGGATAGCTTAGTGTCAGTAAGAGCAATTATGTCCGGGAAAAATATATATAGCACCGTATTGCAATTCAAAGAAAATTCGAAATATATACAATTTCGAAGGCCGAAAATTTTTGATTGAGTAAACATAAACTGCTCACAACAAAACAAAAACTGCTCATTGGAATAATTATCTGGGACAAACAGAATTAGGATAGAATTATAGGCATTCTTAAACTGGAGATACTTGAATTGATCATGATAAGGAGTAAACTTGCAGGCTACGTAAACTCTTTTTATATGGGGCTTACAGAGAATAGGGATTGCAATGAGTGCAAGCTGGTTATTGCATTTGATCATTCATGTTTAATGAAATTAAGAGGGTGAAATTGAACATACCAAGAAAATTCTTTCAAACCACAGAATTTTTTGAAAGCTTTCTATTTTAAACTATTTTTCAATGCTAGAAGCGCGCAGCAAGCTTGTTTTTTTTAACCTAATCTTACCTTACGTAACCCAACCAAATTAAGCAAATGAATTTAGAAAACATATTGAAAAGAGATGCGAACAGCCCGAAAATTTTCACGTGCACAATTTACATTGTCTAATTGAGTTAAAGTGCAGCTAACCAGATAAGCACAGGTGGCCAGTTTCCTTTCTTGTAAATCATATATAGATTATCGCAACCATCTGCAAATTACTGTTTAACAATTGCATAAAATTCAATGTTTTAAAAACTAAAAAAATGAGAATACACTGCTTAAATGCCTGGCCTTTTAAAACACACAAACAAAAATTTGAACTACAACCACCGGATCTTTATATTATGTCAAAAATAAAATTAAAATTAGTAAATGCATATTTATCATAACAAACAGCCCATAGCGATTTGAACATTTATTAAAAAGAATCAGAAAAATTCTCCTTTATCTAAATAAATCCTGATGAGAACCTCAAGAAGATATAAGCGCGTTACATATTTTCCTAAGTCATTGATTTTGAAGGAAACATAAACTTAAAATATATAGTGAAGTGTGATGGGCCCAAACTTACAAGGCTTTTATTCACATCGCAAGTCGATAATAAAATGTTGATAGTTTGGCTATTTTTAGTGTCATTAAGGGGACTTTTAAGTGAAATTGAAATTGAAAGTCATTGAAAATGAGTACACACTTTGTGGCATCAAATTATAATTGAAGCGAACAAATGAAGCTAGAGCTGGAAAGGATGATGTCGCTCGCATCGGATTGATCTAAACGGCAACAATTTGCTATGCTCTTATGCTTCCAAAAGGAACAACGTGTATTTTTATAAGAATATTTTATTTAATTTAATTTAATTTTATTTTATTTTGTTTTATTTTATTTTATTTTATTTTATTTTATTTTATTTTATTTTATTTTATTTTATTTTATTTTATTTTATTTTATTTTATTTTATTTTATTTTATTTTATTTTATTTTATTTTATTTTATTTTATTTTATTTTATTTTATTTTATTTTATTTTATTTTATTTTATTTTATTTTATTTTATTTTATTTTATTTTATTTTATTTTATTTTATTTTATTTTATTTTATTTTATTTTATTTTATTTTATTTTATTTTATTTTATTTTATTTTATTTTATTTTATTTTATTTTATTTTATTTTATTTTATTTTATTTTATTTTATTTTATTTTATTTTATTTTATTTTATTTTATTTTATTTTATTTTATTTTATTTTATTTAATTTTATTTTATTTTATTTTATTTTACTTTTTTTTATTTTATTTTATTTTATTTTATTTTATTTTATTTTATTTTATTTTATTTTATTTTATTTTATTTTATTTTATTTTATTTTATTTTATTTTATTTTATTTTATTTTATTTTATTTTATTTTATTTTATTTTATTTTATTTTATTTTATTTCATTTTATTTTATTTTATTTATATTTTATTTTATTTTATTTTATTTTATTTTATTTTATTTTATTTTATTTTATTTTATTTTATTTTATTTTATTTTATTTTATTTTATTTTATTTTATTTCATTTTATTTTATTTTATTTTATTTTATTTTATTTTATTTTATTTTATTTTATTTTATTTTATTTTATTTTATTTTATTTTATTTTATTTTATTTTATTTTATTTTATTTTATTTTATTTTATTTTATTTTATTTTATTTTATTTTATTTTATTTTATTTTATTTTATTTTATTTTATTGTATTTTATTTTATTTTATTTTATTTTATTTTATTTTATTTTATTTTATTTTATTTTATTTTATTTTATTTTATTTTATTTTATTTTATTTTATTTTATTTTATTTTATTTTATTTTATTTTATTTTATTTTATTTTATTTTATTTTATTTTATTTTATTTTATTTTATTTTATTTTATTTTATTTTATTTTATTTTATTTTATTTTATATTATTTTATTTTATTTTATTTTATTTTATTTTATTTTATTTTATTTTATTTTATTTTATTTTATTTTATTTTATTTTATTTTATTTTATTTTATTTTATTTTATTTTATTTTATTTTATTTTATTTTATTTTATTTTATTTTATTTTATTTTATTTTATTTTATTTTATTTTACGATTTTTTATAAAATAATTTTTTATTTTTAAGGAAGTTGCATATAAAAATTATTCGTTAGCAATTTTGAAATAAAATATTGGAAAAACCTTTGTTTGCCTAACTTTATAGGTCAGGTTTTGCCTAAAAAGGTTTTTCTTTAAATTTCATGTGCATAAAATATTAAAACAATTCTTTTTAATTAATATATCTTGTTTTGAAGTAATCAAAACAAAATATTTCAAATCAAATAAAAGTTTTCCACATTAAAACTAATTAAAAAATCTTAAATTTCAACAATAACAATTTAAGATCTTTACAACAACTGTTAACATAATGACAATGTAAATGTCATTTTAGACATGACATGTTTTATTGCTTTTCAAAACTTTTATCATCTGAATTTTTGATTGACATACTTGTCCTAACATACAAAATTTAAATAAAACTCTAACAGCTTACTCACTTCAGTGTGGATCAAAATTTTCTGTTGTTACAATATACTTTTTAATTAGAAAAAAGAAAATAAAAATTACAATCAAAACCTCAATAACCTTTCGAGAAATTTCTGGGAAATAAGAAAGTAAATCAAAGTTATAAATAAAATTCAAAAAAACTCTTTTTCTGACAATTTCACTATAACAAGTGAAAAACAGATATTTCAAAACATTCAAACCAAGTTGAGATGACTTCGCCAAACAAAAGACTTAAGAGACAAACTTCAATATGTATATAATCTTTCCCATTACTTTTATCGTTATTAAAAACTAATTCTTTTTTGATACGATTAAGGGAAATTTAATATCATTTAAGACAGAAAACTATGGAGAAAAATACCAAATTCCATATAAGCCGATTGACATAAAAGCTTAACACTTAATATTTGATACATTACCAACAACAAAAAATAATATTTATTGAGAAAAATTAAAGAACATAAAAGCAGTGACATAAAAACTATTTATGACTGTATAGAATTTACATTTGTACATACGAAACTAAAATATTTTGTAACATTTGAGCCAATAACAAGCTGGCAACATGTGTATTTTCAAAATCATTTGGTAACAACCAAGTGTAGCCCTCTTAGTATATAAACATGTGTTTGCATTGCTTGCTTGACTGGCATTTTTAGAGTTTCCAACTGCAAGTGTAAAGTGCCTTTGAAGTGCTATTAAGTGCGTGTGTAGATTTACAAGAATTATTTATGTCAAAAACAACAAAAACAACAACAAGTACTTTAATCAAATAAAAATTTATGAATGGCTTTTAAGCATCAAGTTTCCTCTAATATATGTGTCACAACAAAATGACATATTGTGGCAACATGAATAATACTGCAATTGCAAATATACACACGCACATTTAAATGGGAAACAAAACTGATTTTAAGACAAAAAAGTTTTAAACGCCCAAATAAAGTAACTTGTAATATTAAAGAAATAGACTTTTCGAAAAAAAAAATTAATAAAGTTTGCAGAAAATAAAAAGTTTCAGAAACCAAATATTTTTGCACATGTGAGCTCAACCTTGTAAAAACGGTTTTTTTGTGTTTACGAATGACTCAGACCATTAAACGAAAACTGTTTTAAAGCTTGATTTCAAATGATCAAAGCGCTTGCTGTTTGTGGGTTTTCTATGTGCAAAACTAAAGCTGTTAATTTAAAGTTTTATGACAAATTAAATTTGATGTTGATTTGTGGTTTTTAAAATTTGTTTGAGGTTCTTTTTTTATAAAAGACTTTTGTGTTTATTATATAAACAATAAAAACAAAACAAGAGTAATTAATTCTACTTTAGTTTCAACCGAGTAAGACAATTTTAGCCAATACGTATCTAACAACTTTAACAGGCATTTTTGTAACATGTAACACTAAACGTTAAAAAATCTTGGTTTAAAAAGAATGCCTTTTTAAGAGACTTTAAATCAACAAAACGTCTTTACTGTACAATAATTATTTACCTCGGTATGTACTCATTTATCTATAAGGTAATATTATCTATTTCTAATGTTATTAAAGATAGTCAATCGGCTTTGCACATCATGTCATCTTGTCATTTTGACACTTTTGCACAAACAATTATTATTTATATGGTTTCGTTACGCGTTTTGTTTTATTATTGTTTTCTTTCGGTATATTTTTTAAACTACAAAAATATTTTATTTTTCTATTATTATATTATTATTTTTGAATTGCAAACTTGATATGATTAGTCACTGAAGCCTTATTTTGTCTGTAAGGCTACATGTAAGAGTTATGTACGTATGAAAGGGAAATATGATTTTACTGCTGAGTATTAATGTTTGTTATTTGAGTGAAAGTTATAATATTTATATACAAACAAGAAGTGCTGTATACTTTCTACCTCCTCTACATCCTGAGAGTTTAAAAATAATTGTTTGAAATCGATTCTCATTAATTGGCATGGTTAGCACATCGACAGTCAAAAATTGAAGCCACGGTGTCCATTATCCTTTGTATATCCAGATCCAGAAAAGACTTGGAACATTTTGGATCTATCCTTGATCAGGTCATCCCTATGGTTTCACATCTTGGCTCATTGGACGATCTAGTGCCTACATATTTCCAGCATATTTTCCACGCGGGGCTAACAGGAAGAGGGGGAAATTACACAAAAGTTGTCAAATGCTTAATTCTCCAATTTTGCTCTATTTCTAGCAACTATAGTGGCAACGCAATTGCCCGCATTGGTCTCTCGTCCTCTCACCTATGCCATAGTGATGCTAAAAGTCATTACCTTCTAGTTGAAGGATGCGTGCCATTCGCAGACTAGTTGTGATGTAAAATATATATTAGTAATGTAATGGATATTGGCACGGTTGTCACTGATTCTTCCGATATTGCTGCCATATATCTTGTAGTAGCCAGTTTGCCGCTTTGCCTATCGTCGATAGTTTATCCGAAAGTCCAAGGGAAATTCGGACTCCAGTTTGTGCTAAGAATACCTTTTTCAACTTTTTTCTATACCCCCTTAGACCCAGCCATATATATCTCCAGACTGAAAGCTTCCCAGAGATGATATCATCAGCCCCTCCCTCTGAAAATGCATAGGGCTAAAATTTATAGGCAGTTGACGAAATTGAATAGTTAAAATGGAAAAGAATCAAAAATGCTAACGTTTTATGTAAATCTTTAAACTCATATAAATAAATTTTAATTTATTAGAACAAATGTTCCCTTATTTTTTTCGTCTTACGGTCATTTAGTATTGTATTGTTATCAAGAAATTAATTTATGAATGAACAAAAGGGCAAATTGGGAGAAATTTATAGTAAAAAGTCCAGTCTGTGAACCAACTGCTACCTGTTGACCGTCAAACGCTTGTAACCTACGCCCAAGTCATCTTTAAACTCGTGGCCGAAGTGGACGATATTTTGACAGAAATCATAATGAGCGATAAGGCTCATTTCCACTCCAGCGGGTACGTGAACAAGCAAAACGATCGCTTTTGGGGCACCGAAAATCCACGAGTGATGTGTGTGGATCCATTACACCTGCTCAAAGTCATCGCGCCATTTTTCTTCGTGGACGCCGCCAGTCAAACGACATCACTGGACGAAGCGCGCTATATGGCCATATAAACCGAGTTTTTTACGCCGCAATTGAACGAATTAAGACAGGAGCAATGGCACATACTGCGCGAGCCACAACCGATATTCTGAAGGCGGCGTTCCTGGGTCTTGTGTTTACGTGAACAAGTCCGAGACCTAAGAAGGCTTTAGGGAAAACTTGCCACACGAATGCTACACACAAAAAATTATCTAAGAAAACTTTACTTAAATAAACCCATAGCGGTGTCAAAAGTACGGTGAGTACGGTTTTTCTTAAATCAAGTACGAAATTTCTTACTCCAAGTCAAATTTTTCAAGTACGAATTTCTTACTTTTAGCCACAATTAAGCCAAAAGAGGATGGATTTAAGTTCGGAACCGTACTTGATTTAAGCCAAAAAAAAGATTGATTTAAGCCATAAACGGGGTTAATTCGAAAATGAAATGTCATTTTTTTGACTTATGGACCTTTATAAAAGAAGAACTTTATATTTTATTTTTATTTTATAATTAATTTATAATTTAAAAATTTAATTTTTGTGCTTACCGAAGCTGAGATTCGAACCAGGGATTTCTGCACTACAGCATAAGCGCGTTACCTCTAGGCCACCGAGATACTTTGTTTTGAAATGTAAAATAATATATTTAAACAACAAGCTTTTTTCTGCTTGATTTGTTGAAGCAATCCGGTGAGTACAGTTTTTCTTAAATCAAGTACGAAATTTCTTACTCCAAGTCAAATTTTTCAAGTACGAATTTCTTACTTTTAGCCACAATTAAGCCAAAAGAGGATGGATTTAAGTTCGGACCGTACTTGATTTAAGCCAAAAAAAGATTGATTTAAGCCATAAACGGGATTAATTCGAAAATGAAATGTCATTTTTTTGACTTATGGACTTTTATTAAAGAAGAACTTTATATTTTATTTTTATTTTATAATTAATTTATAATTTAAAAATTTAATTTTTGTGCTTACCAAAGCTGAGATTCGAACCAGGGATTTCTGCACTACAGCATAAGCGCGTTACCTCTAGGCCACCGAGACACTTTGTTTTCAAAGTAAAATAATATATTAAAACAAAAAGTTTTTTTCTGCTTGATTTGTTGAAGCAATCCGAATAGGCTTGATTTAAGAAAATGTAAGTAAGGATCGTACTTGAAAATTTCAAGAAAGATTTTGGATAAAATCAAGAATAAAATTCTTGATTTTAGAAAGCCGTTTTTCGTTCTGTGTAGAGTCTGTTGCCCGTAGTTCTCGCCGAAGTGGTAAAAATACCATTAAACAAGCCCATACCGCAATTAATTGTAACGGCGCCCATTTAGCGAATATAATTTTTTAGACTTGATCAATAAAATTCTAAAGGTTCAAATAAACATAATCGAAAAGCAGAATCGAAGTTTTTCATATAGAAAAAAATGAGAGCCAAACAACATTATACGACTTCCTTTGTAAGATTTTCCAAAACAAAATTAATTGAGCAGCTCACAAATTTGGTCTGTTTGTATTGGGGCAACTGTTTAACAAATTTTTTAAAAAACCTTAATATTATACCAGAATTACTTTGTAACAGGTTGTAAGGTAAAACTTGTGTCATGTTTTGATATTTAGCATTCCGTTAGATTTTAAAAATTTTGTGCAACTGTAAGAAGGCTACCACTCCCTTTGCCCCTTTATAAAAATGTTTCTTCAAATAAGCTTGCCATATTAAAGGTCCCTGTTAAAAAATTCAAGCCAACAGTGGCTTTATAACCAAAATATATGCAAAATTTTGGATGGAGTCAGCCTTCAGTAGGTTACTCTAGATTTTTGGCAAGGGACGTATTACAGGCTTATGTGTATACTCTGCAGGACTTGGGATCTTTTTAAGGCCTCTTCTACTCGGCCAATGGACCCACCTACATATAAAAATTTTTCTTAAAAGCAATGATGGTTAAATCTCTCTTCAAGAATTTTAAAAATTAAAAAATTTTTTAAAGGCTTAACTTTCTAAGTGATAAAATTAAAAAAAAAAAGTTGAAATTGAAAAGGTTTTTTTAAAAACTGAATATCTTTTAAATGTATAATCAAAAAAAAAAAAAAAATAAAGAAATTCTCAGGATTTTAACATTTATAAAAACCATTGCTTTGGGATTTCTGTATTTTTTTTTTTTTGGTTTTTAGTTCAAAGAATAATTTAGGAAACAAAAAGCCCTATAAAACCACAATAGAAGAACAAGAGCTAATGTGATACCCGCATGTAAAACAATCAAAAACATCTTGTAATATTTCAAACAACAATATTTTTTGCACTAGATATTTAATACAATTTTACCAAGACATTTAAATAAAAGTTTGCACAACAAAAACACTTAATGCGCATGTACTTTTAAATCTAAAAAAAAGCAAAATGATGTGCACGACACCATGAAAATTAAAACCTTTTTACAAATCATATAAAACTAAATATGACATGGTGCTGACAAAAACATAAAAATGACAAAAAATCTTAAAAACTTATTTTTTAGAGCAAAAAAAAAAATAATAAAAATAAAGGCATATAAATGTAATACTCACAATAGTTAAGACGCATGCGCACAATTATTAAAAGTTTACAAAACATGAATGTAAAATGAGGACGTACCTGAAAAGAAAGAGAAATATAAAAATTAGACAAAAAGTAAATGCGGTTTATTTATAAAAAGAAAAAAAATTTCTTTGCAGATATTGTAGGATTGAAATTAATATCTTATAAAATGGGTTTAATAGCAGAAGGGGAATCCATAATAATTACTTAAAGTGTCTAAGCTAGAACTTTTGCTGGCACACGGTTATGGCTGGATTTACAAATGCCATTTCCAAGGTCAAATCGGGAGTTCAGAAAGTTTAAATACTTTTTTATAATTCTATCTTACAGCTTTAAAGTATTAAAAAACCTTTTTATATATAAAACTAAAACTAAAAAAAACTTATTTTCAAAAGCTATAAAAATTAAACTAAAGCCATAAAAGTTAAAAATTTAATTGGCCCTAAAACGCACACTCTTTCAAAACAAAATTTTTATTGTTTTCTTTATTTTTTTGTGGTTTTCTTTGTGGGTCCAGATATTTTTATTGGTGTTATCATATCAAAAATTTTTATTAATTTTGCAAATTTTATGACAATTTCTATAGATGACAAAACAAATTTTTTATGGTTTTTTCTATTATGTAAAAAAAATATTTAACAATTTATTTATTTATTTGTTAAGTTGTTAATATTAGTTTAAAAAAAAGTAATAAAAAAATAGAAAATGTAAAATTTTTTTAAAGATTAAACTTTGCTAAATCTCCTCTCCCTATCGTGGCTTAAAAGCTTTGATTATATGACAATAACTTTTATGATTTTATGGGTTTTTGTTAAACAGAAAAATATTTATATTCATAAATTTCTAATTTTAATGTTTAGTTTTTTGTTGTTGTAAATAAAAAACCAAGCAAAGAAACCGGTTACACAGTAGTCGATGACATCTCACTTATACTTACTCTGTATGTAACTGCACTTATGTTAAGAGACATCTTAATTAGTTTAAGTAGAGCCCTTGATAAAATTTTAAACTAGCTTTATAACTAAAGTCTAACTTGTTAGGCTACTGTCAAGAGCATTAAAGAGCAATAAAAAAGAAAAGAAAATTAATGTAAAAGTAAATGAATATTACGAACTACTGTAAGAGCTCCCTTATATTAGGCTTCAGCAATAAAATTTGTTTGTTTGTTTGTTTTGTTTCTGTGGAAGATAAATTAGGCCGCTAACTTTTGCCACTATACATGGTGGTCCTGAAAGAAGTACATTTTCAATAGTGTGTTTTAATAAAATTTTAATAAAATATATTAAATTGTAGGCTAAGAACTAGGAAATATTACACACTTATTAAAAAAATATTGTTTTTGTGTCGAAGGATGCATTTGATTGCCTTAGTAATGCTCTGTTTTGCAAACCAGTAATGTAGTTAAAATTAAATGAAACAAATAGGCCTAGCTTTCAAAGTCTCTAAAGGTCAACAAGGAGATTTTTAATAAGACTGCTACCTTAGTGATTGACCCCACCATTAAAAGGACATAAAACTATGCACTATATATCATGCACTGGTGAGGTTTTTCTTCTTTGACTCAGCAGTCACATTAATTTAATAACGCGTATTTGAGCATAGAGTTAAATCCTATCTGGTGTTGGGGTTAATAACATCGCTATCAGCTTTTATCAGGTTTTTGTGAAAACATTTTAAAGTGTCACGTGAAGTAACAACCAACTATTTATTCGGACCACTTTGTGACACATTGCTACAAACAATCATTGCACCTTCAAATCCCCATTAATTCTCATTCAGTTTACAGCAAAACAAGAAAAATAAAACATTTTGTTTAACCAACAATTAGCAGCTACTGATACTGCTTAAGCACAATTTTAAATCAGCCACCTAGAATACGACCCGAACCGGTACCTTTTTCCATTTTCCAGCAAAGAGTCCTGTAGGAAATTCATAGCCTTAGTTCGAATGTAAGTTGTAGCTTTTCCACGTAGTCGTTGGAACTACTAGATTTAATTTTTTTTGAACTTAATTCCAGGTCTCTCGAATTTCCTATGATTTGTCTCTTATTATTCTTGAGCTTATTACTTTTTTCTTATTTCTACTCCATTGAATAATCTTGGATATACTGAGTTAGACCTTAACCAGAAAATTAACCGTATGACAGTCAGTTTTAGGAGCTATTCGAAAGTTTCAGGAGATACTGAAACCGAAAAAATAACAAATTTCGGTAAATTTTTTCTTCAGAATTTTTGTTAGACATTATTTAAAAATAAAAAATTAAAATCTTCATTTTAAGTTGTTAGTAAACCAAATTTAAACTTATGTTTTTAAATAAGATTATTTCAAAAAGTAATAACCAGTGCGGAAAGAAGGTGGTGCCTTTGGAACTTTCGATAGTGCAGATTTGTCGATCACGATGTCGCAGTGGTCGAATGAGCATCGTGCGTTCGCTGTGGAGACATTTTTTGAAAGTAATGATTCTTACGTAATTGCTCGTTGACAATTTTGTTAAAAGTTCGGTATTCAGTGAGTACGTGATAAACCGAGTGTTAATTCTATTCTTTCGTTAGTGCAGAGACTCTGCGCAACTGCTTTGGCTATGATTGTCTCACGGCCAGACCCCAGTCGATCTTTAAAGACTTCCAAAAATATTGAACTGGTTGAAAGAAGTTTAACTGAAAATGTGGGCCTTTTACACAGAAAAAAGCAACCTCACCGGGACTTCCAAAAGCGGTTATTCATGAAATTTTAAAAAATAATCTGAAGTTTTATCATTTCAAGATTCAAATCGTTCAAGAACTTAAAAAAGTAACTTTGTTTTACGCAAAAATTTTTGTGAAACGATGTTGGAGCGTTTCCGCACTGTAAACCCCGTTTTTAGGAGCGACAAGACTCACATTTACTTAAATGGCCACACCAGCAAGCAAAACTGCCGTTACTGGTCTCCAAAAGCCCGCAACTTCCGACTAAAAGATCAATGATATCTCCACACACAGCCAGAGCTTCGATGATCTTGGTTCAGCAAAATTTCCCCCAAAAACTCATCACTCGCTTAAAGGACATCCAAGGGCCACCAAGGTCCCCCGATCTAACTCCCATGGCTTACTCAAAGAGGGAGTTTATAATCATAACCCCCAATCTCTGTGGCTTTAAAGAAAAATATTCGTTGAGAAATTAGCTCAATTGAACCAAGCTTACTGCAGCGTGTGGCGCAAAGCCCAAGGCTCCGCTTTGGACAGTATGTTCAACTCTACGGAATATATTTGGATGACATACTCTTTAAAAAATAAAATTCGCATTTCCAGTCTATCGTTCAAAGCTCCTATTAAAACTTTGTGTCAATTACTATGTTCTTTGTTTAAGTTTGAAAATATAAATCTGCACCCAAACTCCGTGTAGTTTAAAATGGGCTACTTAGAAAATAATATTGAGTAGCTTTGCCCCAAACTGCTTTAACATGATTTAAATAACAACAACGAAAATATAAAAGTTTTAATCACATCCACTAACATATAAAAATATTTTTTTTTATTTTAGTATGTTTTTGCTAACAACCGTAATACATTAAGGTTTAAAAAAGAAACAATTTCATATTTGACCACATATGTATGTTCCATTAGTTATATTGTTTTTCTTTTTAACATGTTAAAACCCGTAAACAACAAACAACATTAAATTAAACGTAAAAAATTTGTCCGATGACTGGAATAAATTATCACTGTTGGTGGGCCGTTATTTTACAACCCAACTACAACGTCTTTAATCATCTTCTTAGGTCACTTGTAATCTTAAATGTGAACTAATAAACTTTCATTAAGGTTGTTAAATAAGAGTTATGTTTTTTTTTAAAGTAGCTTTTTCTTTCCTAATCCAATGATTGAGAAAGCCAGATTAAAAATAAAAAATAAGTTAAAATTTTATTAAAAAAAGTAGTGATAAATTTGTATAAAAAGAAAATCTAATTTATCAAGACAATTATAAAAATGTTATTAAAGATCGTAAATAGCTAAGCATAAAGATAGGGTACACCATGGTTTTATATAAGGAATATAGGAGGCTAAAAAAGAAAAACTTTTTATTTGAAAACTAAAAAAAACAATCCAAAGCTGCAAAATCACAAACTAAGAGAGAGCAGCCAAGTCAAACGCCAATTGTAGATAAAATATATATTACTGACACTTTTTCAGATTGAGAAGAGAACTGACTATTTTAAAATAAAATTTTTTTTAGAGATTTTAAGCAATCGATAATTTATTGATTATTAATCCTGGTTTTATTTTATCCAGCTCCTATGTCAAAGAATTCTTCTCATTATTAAATAGTAATGGTCCTATCAAATAATGGAAAGGTGGATCAATACAAGAAAAATGTTTAGTAACCAAAAGTTACAAAAGATGTTAGTAAAAACAGCAACAACAAAACACCTTTTTTTAATTAATACTGCAATAGCGCATCTAAAAAAACCGGAATTCAATATAAATCGTTTCTGCTCCCTTGTTTGCTGTATTAAGTAAGTACTTCACTGTGTTTATTTTGTGTGTGCATGTGTGCGTGTGTTTTACACCTTTCCTTTTAAATTTTTTTTTATAATTAACAAATGTTAAATTTTAATTTAATTGAATTTTTAAATTAAAGTAATTTTTCACTTTTATTACAAAAGTGCAACATAGATGAGAAAAATAGTACAGGGTGTCCGCCGGCAAGGTATACTACTTTGTTTTGCCGCCATTTTAATAAACATTAGACTGGACAGCTCGTATTTAACAGTCGTGGCGTAGAGACGCGGCAAATTTATTGTGGAAAAATATTTGGTAAGCCAACGTGTGTTAATCGTTAAACATGTTTTTTAAAAAAATCAATCATCGATTACTTTGACGATTAGAAAGTTATGCGAAATTTTTGGGAAAAACAACGTGCCAAGACGACGCACCATTTATCGTGTAGTGAATGATTTCGAAGATAAAGAGACTGTAGTTGATAGACCCAAGCATGGACCATAACGCACTGCAAGATCGGCTGAAAATATTACTGCTGCTCAAGAAAGTGTTCAAAACAATACATCAACCTCAATTCGACGCCGTGCTCAGGAGCTTTGTCTTCAAAGAGCAACTTTGGCCACAATTTTGCGAAAGGATTTGCATTTGTTTCTATTTAAGAAACAACCCATGACAACCCCAATTTTAATGAAAAAATCATTATGAGTGACGAGGCATATTTTCATTGGAACGGATATATTCTGATCTAAGCAATGGAAAAACCTGAAATTATTCATCAGTCAGCTTTGCATGCCATAAAAGTGACAGTCTGGTGTGCAATTTGGTCAGGAGAAAACATTGAACTTTACTTTTTTAAAACTGAAAACAGCTTAAGAGTAACTTTTAATAGGGAGCGATATCATAATATGTTTGAAAAATGTTTAATGCTACATCTGCATGCTTTTGGCTTGGTTAACATGTGGTATCAACAAGTCGGTGCCACATTGCATACAGCCAGGATTACAATGGAATTACTGCAAGATCTTCTATACTATACACTCTAAAGCAACTCAAACAAAATATTCAGCATAAAATTAATGAAATACCGCGTGAAATGTTTGGGACTGTAATGCATTTGTGAGGCTGACAGAGGCGGACATTTATCTGATATCGTTTATCATGCATTATTTCCGATATTATATAAAAGATGTATCAATATAAAATCCATTCTCTTTCATTTAATCAAAAATTGTAATCAAACAAAATAGTATACGTTGCTGGCGGACACCCTGTATAAGAAAAATTTTGCTAAAGATATTTTTATTTCAAAATAAAACTCTTTAAAACGTTCAAAGGTTATTTAAAATAACGTAAGAAGACGTAAAAATTAATAATATGCATTTTATTTATTTTTATTTATCAATTTTTTTTAAAAGTTGTTTAATTAAAAATATCTTTAAAAATCGTATATTAATTAAGACTTTCTTTAAATAGTTATTTTTAAGTCTTTAAATTTCTTAATCTTGTTTACTCTGTTAATAATTTTCAGGGTGTAGTTATATAAAATATAATTTTTATTTTCTGCTTAATATCGTGAGCATTAAAAATTAATACAAATTTCAATTTTAAAGGTGTTTGCCTAAAGTAGGTGTTGTACAAACATTGACAGAGACTAATCTTTGTGATTTGTAAATGATTTTAAAATAATTTTATTACAAAAAGGTTTTTATTGGAAGAAAAAGTTTTAAGTGGCATAGAGTGCAGTCAGTCCTAAAAATTTATATATAAATAATTACTAAAGGCTTTCAGAGCACTGCAGTGGGCAGAACTGAATCATATTTTTTGAAAAAAGAAAATAAAAAAAGGGGATATTATAAGATTTGTAGGAAAATATTTTTTAATATTTGTCTTACCTTCTTCTTTCAGTATTTTATAATAAAATAAGTAAGATCGCTATATTCGGCTGTGCCAAATCTTTTATATCCCTAACTTTGGCCTTTATAAAAAGCGTAATTTTTTTAATTTTTACCCATTTTTTTTATGTACAAAATATTTTTCATTTTTAAATAGGGGTCGGTGTCATATTTTAACCCTCTTGGGGTGACTATGGGGAAGTTGTATGGGTTTTTATCCTAATTTTCCAAATTTTTGTATGGCAACTCCCTTATGAGGTGGATATAGTAAGTAATTATGTCTAGAAGAATGTTTGCAAGGAGAAATGAGTTTGTGGTCAGTTCTGCATTTGACCTCTCCACGGGTACTCTGAAAGCTATAGGGGAGGATTTATTACAATTTCCCAAACTTTGTGTGGGAGCCCTCTTATACTACCTTTTTTGTTTGAAATTTTTACGTAATATGCTTCAGATCTTATATATAGCGCTGGTGTAAAATTAAAACAAGTAAGAGCGCTATATTCGGCTGTGCCGAATCTTATATACCCTTCACACTGGCCTTTCTAAATCCCAAACTTTTTTTATTTTTATCCTTTTTTTTTACTTATGAAACACTTCATATTTTTAATTAGGGGTCGGTGTCAGTTTTTATCGCTCCACGGGTGACTACGGGGAAGTTGTAGGGGTTTTTATCATATTTATGGCACCATCTTTAGAGGGTGAAGGTAGAGGTCTGGAATACATTTTATTCCTCTAAGGCCAACTTTGGGGAAGTTGCAGGGGGTTTCAAATTTTGTATGAAACCCCTGTTAGGGGCTGGAGATATGGGGTAGGTATCTCTCAAAAATATGTTTGGGACGAAAAATTAATTATGGTTGGTCCTATATATGATCTGTGTAGGAATACCCTGGGAGGAATGGGAGTCATTTAAATAATTTTAAAGAATTAAACTTTGTAAGACATCCTGTTGAATGTTTCACAAAAATTTTCGTAAAAAAATTAATGGCGTTTTGTCTTATGGGGCAGTCTAAGAGGTTTTTATGAACAAATTTTATAGAAGCAAAAGAGGTAGACTTGGTTTATGGCTTATATCTCGGTCAGTTATTATGTGATTTTGCTGGATTTGAAAAGGGATATTTTCGCAGATATTTTCAATAGTTTTATACGGGTCTATGCTGCTATGGATAGCTTCAAAAAGTTGATTTCAACCATAACACTGAAAGACGGTCATTGCTTAATTGATTTTTCTTATATATAAGGACCAATAAGATATATACTTTATGGGATCGCAGATGGATATTAATACAATTATTACTTATGTGAAGGGTATTATAAACGATGTTGGTTAAATAAAAACTGCACTTTGGAATTAAGGATGATGTTTTACTTTTGAAATTGTTTTATATTTTCTAATTACTTCTTTTATATTTTAACCCTTGTATGTCATTAAATGTACTGAAAATAATTTGTAGCATCTTATATATATATGTCTTCATGTGAAAACATTTTCAAAAATTTCTAAAAAAATTATTGAGAATTAAATATGAAATGTTCATCAATTTTCAATGTGAAATATCAGTTGAATAAAGAACATCTTTAGGGGACACTTTTTCTTACAACTTTCTCTGTATGATTGATATGTTTATTGAAATCTGAAAGATCTTAGTAGCCTAAAAAGACTAGGCAAAAATTAAAGTAAGTCAAGATGAAATTATCCTTGGTTTTCAGAAAGCATGTGGTAGCCCATAGAGCTTTTAAAGTTTATGAGCGTTAAAGATATTAAAATAGTTCAAATATGTCTTGCTTAGTACTTAAACTAATTATTAGAATTTCGTAAGCTTGGCAAACTATGCTACAGAAAACATTTTAGAATATTATTTCAGGCCTTGGATTACGTTTTTGGTGTAGATATAAAAACACGCATTTGTTCATAAATACATATCTTTTACCATAATTTTATAATTTTTCTCTAAGAACCTTCTTAAAATACGTGTTTTATGTTATGTTGCCCTTAACACTCAAAATCATAAGAAACAAAACACAATATTATCAGAAGAGTGAATTCACATTATCTTGAATTAAATTTCAATTCAATCTTTTTGCCATTCTACTTTATACAGACAGTAAAATTTTTTCCCTTTAAGTCACATTACACAGTCATTTCAAACTTATGCATAGTTTAGGTGACTGACTGATGAAGGAAATGATGATGATAATATTGATCATGATGAAAGGAATTTATTATTTTCTTATACTACTAACACTTGAATGATTTTGAAGGTCAATTAATTCTCTTGTGGTTTTGAAAAAGCAATAAATAAACAAACAAATAAATGAAAAAGAACTTTATATAAAACTAAAGACTAAAATAAGAAAAAAGAGTATTAATTAATACTACGAACTAAGCAAACTAAAATTGAATTACAAGTTACATGGCACAATGAAGAAGATCAACCCAGTTGGCCAAACAAACTATTATGCCTTCAACAGATTTCCAAATTTTTTACTGACTACTGCTGGAGGCAATGTGTTGGCAATGATTTAAGGAAAAAGGAGTATTAACTAGGAATATGTTTCCAAGGCCGACTCTGGGGAAGTTATGGGCTCTTTTACATAATTTTTTAAAATTTTATATGGCAATCCCCTTAGGTGATGGCGATAGTGGGTAAGTTTGTTTCAGAAATATGTTTAGGAGGGAAAATTACTGGGGTCTGTTATACATTTTATTTCTCCAAAGGCGACTTCGGGAAAGTTTTTTGGGAGGGAAAACTATCGGGGGTTTTTGATATGTTTATTTCTCTAGGGGCGACTCCGGGGAAGGTTGTGTGGCAACCCCCTTAGGTCATGGGGATAGGGTGTAAGTATATTTTAGGAATATGTTTCGAAGAGAAAACTAATGGGGATCGGTCAGACACTCTTTTTCTCTAAAGCCGACTCAGAGGAAGTTATGAGCGTTTTTACATAATTTTTGAATGGCAGTCCCCTTTAGGTGATGGCCGAAGTGGGTTAGTATGTTCCAGAAATATGTTTGAGAGGAAAAATTAAAACGGTCTGTGATACATTTTATTCCTCCAAAGGCGACTTCAGGGAAGTTGTTTGGGAGGGAAAACTAATGGGAGTCTTTGACATATTTTATTCCTCTAGGGGCGATTCCGGGGAAGTTTGTGTGACAATCCCCTTAGGGCGTGGTAATGGGGGGTAAGTATATCTTAGGAATATGTTTCGGAGAGAAAACTAATGGGAGTCGGTCGTTAACTTTATACTTCCAATGCCGACTGTGGGAAAGTTAGGGGATTTCTTACATCATTTTTGTAAATTTTGTATGGCAGTCCCCTTAGGTAATGGTACTATGGGGTAAGTATGTTCTAAGCATTTGTTTGAATGTGAAAATTAATGGGGTTTGTGATATATTTTTTTTCTTTAAAGGTAGAAGTTTCAGGGAAGTTTTTGGGACTTAAATTTTTTCGAATTTTTAATGTTTGTTCCACAAAAATGTTTAAGAAAAAAAATTTATGGGAGTTGGTCTTACACTGCACCTGTAGGGACAACTCCGGGTAGTAGTGGAGGTTTAATGTACAAATTTTAGAGAAATAATAAGAAGTAGTAATGGTTGCTGGCTTTTTTTTCTGTCATCTATTTGTGCGATTTTACTGAATATCAATAAGAAAATTATTGCAAGTACACCTTATATTTTGATACCACAAATAGGTCCGAGAAATATTAAGGGGATTAAAAACTTGATTCCAGCAGACTAACGGACAGACAGACATCGCTAACTCCTCTTTCTTTTTAATAAGAATCAAACAAATATATTCTTTGTGGAGTTGCAAAAGGATTCTCAAAAAATTACAAATGAAATGACAGACTTACATATACCCTTTTCACTGATGTTAAGGCTAAAAATCATCTAAAGACTTTTTGAGCTTAAACAAAATCAAAAGCTGAAAGTGAAAACCCCGCGAGAATTTAAAATAAACGTGGTTAAATTGGCTTCAAGAAAAACAACAGCAACAAAAAGTGAATAAAATAAACAAGAACAAGGATATGTTGTTTACGCTGTTGTTACTTTTGCCAATAAGAGTTGTGATGGTCAAAGTATAAGAATACACGACACTATGACGCTTGTTGTTTTATTCATTAAGTTTAAGAAGAGGCCGCATTAAATATTGTTTTCAAAGGACAACAAGAAAAGCAGCAGAATTAAAATAAGGCAAAACAAAAAAATACTCTTTGTAGGATATTTTTTTTTGAGGTTTGTATACGAAAACTAGGCCTAAAATGTCTTGATATAAAATGTTTCTTTTACTTTGTAAAAACAATTTGTGTAGTTGGAGTTTTTTCCATTTGTATTTTTGTTTAACTTTTACAATACAAACACTATGTATGTACATAAGTTGACATGTGCCATATTGGATTTGTATTGACATGTACGCGTACTCATACTGAGCATACCTTACTCACGCACATTCCTCTAAACCTCCATCGGCGTTGTCGTCTTATTTATGTAAACGAAAACTACTAGAGAAAATTGTTAGTCAATGTAAACCTTGAAACGAGGTAGATATGTAAAGGTTTTAAATGAATTTTAAAGAAGGTATTAAATAGATTTTATAAATCACTAATTAAAACGTGTTTAAGGACTTTTCATTTCCTTTATTTTTTAAGAGACATTGTTTCAATATAACAGAATTACCGATTATAACTCAAAACTGGGCTAAGCCACATAGCATTTAATGGGTCAGAATATTACGAAGTAATCAGGAAGCAACAAGCAAACAATCTGGCTGGTAAAGTTGAGAAACTGGCGGCAGTTGAACGTAATAGATAACATTTTTATTATGATGAAAGCTGAGCTGTAAGCAATGGCAGAAATTAACCAATAGAAACTTGAACTTAGACCTACTATCGTTTTCAAGTTGAGGATGTGGAGAAAATCGACGGCACGGACTGCAGAGCCTTAAGGAAGGCTACTAAATCAATTAAAGATTTCCTCTATTACCATTAAGCTTTAAAGTGAGCCTGGTGTTTTACATCTGCTAATTTACAAAGTCAGCTGAATTAGAACGTTGAAAGTGAGAAGCGTGCAGAAAATTTCTCCGCTTTAACGAATTTCCGTAAACTCTTCTTTTTTGTTTTCGATTGAATGGAACACACATTAGACTGATTTAAGCTCAATTGTGTATCTTTTTTAGATTTGGTTTTCTTTTCTAATTGTTTTTTTTAATTTTTTTTTTTTTTAAGGAAATATTTTTTGTCGTTCCAGAGAGACCTTCTCAAATTTTTTTGGAATTTGATTCAGATTTCTACTCCTCTTTTATCATTTTTTATATAATTTCCCAAAAATATTTGCCTCCTGAAATCAAAGGCAACATATTAACTGAAAAGAAGAAAAATTTTCCGTTTATCTTATCCCACAGCAGTGGCAGTGGGCACCAGAAGGTTGTCTGAGTCCACTTGCATGCCCAGTTGCCCATTAGGACTGATATGAACCTCAAAATACTCTTCCGAACTCCATTTATAAGCTAAATTTAATGCTGAGATTCAAAAAGGGTTACAACACCTTCTAGGTGCAATCTGCTCTTAGCCACTCTGAGTAAGTGTCTGAAAATTCCAGGTCATGGTAGTGCCCAACGGATTAAAACCTGACTGTGCAAAAAGTGATGTGTAAAGTAGATCCTGTTTTAGTCAGAAAATCTGTCCGTTTATTATAAAATTGGTTTTTATGTACAGAGAACCAGACAAAAATTATATTTGATAGACTACCTATCCTTATCAACCCTTTCATACACCAGCTAAACTATTTTGACAAAGAAGTATATAAACTGAATGATAGAAGCTCTGCCTGAGTGGTGAAAAGTATTAAGGTATTCCTGCGAATATTACCAGCATACAGTAAGTAACCTACAGGTTCATAAATAGTAAATATTTCCTTTTCAAAATATACTACGGCAGGCATACATTATAAGGAAATTACTTTAAGATCCGCTCTGAAGATGGTTTTGGAAAAAGTTTGAGAGAAATATTCTTAGCCGGACTACTACTTTAAACCACTGTTGTATAAGTGACTCAGATAGAAGCCAGACTTTTCAATTTCTTGTTTTGTAGTTTAAATAAGGATAACTTCAGGTTGAGGAAATGATAACGCAGTACCTGTCACTTTTATTAGAATCCCATTCTGGTGGTTGCAGCTAAAAGCATTCGCAGTCACAAGGTCAACAGCCCATAGTCATACGTATTAAATTATTTTAAATCCAATTTTTAATCTTTAAGGATTTTAATTTAAATACAAAATATGGGAAACCAGATTCAAAGTTTTTAACTTTAATAATATTTTTAATATACTGCTGCATGTTCATAAACATATTAAATATTAAAAGAAGGCTTTTAGAAAAAAATCATAGAAGAGGAGTATTTAAAGTCTATGTTAAATTTCAAAAGCTTTTTATAAATATGCCCCCTCCTTTTTAGGGTCAAATAACATTTATATATGCCGGAATATGGCAATTTTGGTTTTAAATTAAATACTTTTTATCATACTTTTTATTCAAACTCTGTAAAAAATGTTGTTTACATCGATTAAAGAAAATAACAACCTGCATTAGTTTAGCAATTTTCCACTCAATTAGGATCTAATACAAAAGACTTAAGAAAAAAACTTTTTATTAAAACTTTCAACGTTTTCCTTGTTAAGAAAAAAACTTTTGAAATAAACAATTAAATTAAAAAATATATTAACACTAAAATTAATAGCAAATTGTTGCTTAAAAATTTTTCAGTCTTGTTTCGTATATTTATGTATCTTTTGAATAATGTTACTTGCAACGTACTAGCTTTTCTTGGTGGTTAAACGTACAACAAAAAAAAAATTTAAGGAAAAAATTGAAACATGTGTATGGAATAGGTATGACTATCATAGATATTGCATGCATTTTCACATTTAATTAAGCTCATTTTATTCTACCTCTGTCTTTACTTCTACTGCTATATTCAATTTACTGTATTACGTTGTTGTTGCTCTTGTTTGCCTTGTTGTTTTTTTTCTTACATAATTGTTGTTGTATATGTGTAAATATTTGTGCGTTTGTATGTCTTTTGCCTATAAAAAAAGACTTTCTGATGCTTTTGGTATCAAGTTCTGGCATCAACCTTTTTAAAGCTGCCTTTTTTCATTTCAAGATAATTTTTATTTCGAAATAAGGAAAATTTTTGTTGAACTTTATTTTGAAAAAAAGTGGAAAAATGTGTTTTTCCACTTTTTCGTTTTTCGTTTAAAATAAATTAATATAAAAAAATATATTTTTAAAAATTTTATAAGCATCAGAAAAAATATTTTATTTTTTGTGTAAAATATTAAACTTGAGCATAGATCGAGTTTTTTCTTTTTTGATTTTTTTCTTCCTGTCTCCTAAGGAAGTAACTAACCAAATTCGTTGAGTTAAAAAAACTGGGGCCTAATATTTTTAAAACTTTTAAATTATAAAAGGCTCAAAATATCTGTAAAATAAAATTATATTAAAAAAGCCTTTAAAGAAGTGAAAAAATACAAAAACCAAGAGAAATAAGATTTGTGCTCCTTAAAAAAAAATTAAAATTTTTGCCGACTTATTTTTTTCAAGTTATTTATAATATTACATTATTTATACATTACACTCAATAAAAATGCAAAAATTTAACACTCTTTCCAATTCCAAAAAGTTTCAGTAAAATTGCAAATATATGCGAAAACCTACTTTTGCAAACAAAAACCATAATGAAAGGGATTTCGTTTCTTTAGTTACTTATTTATGCCTGTGGTAAGCACTGTCATGTCAAAAAATCTTGTTGCTCTTTTTAAAAGTAAAACAAACGAAATAAAAAACGAAAACGACTGCAACAGCAACGCACTGTTTGTATTTATTTTTATTTTACTTTATAAATATTCATTTGACTGTCATTAAAACAAATAAAGAATCCACAAATGTCAGCTACTTTTCAACTTATACACATGTCATTAACTAACTGCCATTGAAATGTACAATGGAAAGTCAACAACAACGGTGGTAAAAAAAACTGCAACAACAACAAATATTAAAGCCATATAAAAGAGTCAGTCAGTCATGCAGCCAATTCGGCTGCATTTAGTGCTAAAAACTAAAGGAAAAACAAGATTCAAAAATCATTAAGAAAATTAAAAAAAACTTTTAAAATCAAGAATAAATCAAAAGATTTTTAATTTTTGTTTTTATTTTTTTTTTGTGCAAAAGTGTAATAAGCAAAAGTAACTAAGAAAATAAAACAGATAAACAAAAACCACCAAAATATCTGTTTTTGATTTTGTTGCAACTTGCAACTTGTTAGTCTGTCTTTCAGTAAAGTATACATTACTTGTTGGTGGTCTACACCATAGACGAATGAACTTGAGAATTATATTTATTTAATTTTTTTTTATTCAGAATTAATGTATTTATTGTGTTCAACCACAAACAAACAAATGAAATATAGACAGACAAACAACAAAAGACCTATAAACCAAATGTGATACTTGTACGTTAAGACAAAATCAACAAAAGCCACCTAGACAGACAAACATCTTCGCATTAAGTAACTCTCCTTAATAATATATTTTTAAATTAAAGAAAATATAAATAATATAAGAAAATATGCAAAAGAAAATGTGGAAAAGTATAGAATCCTTTTAAATGTGTGACTTTTCCTGTAAAATGGAACTTTTTTAACAAATAGTTCATATCCAGTAGCGTTAAAAAGGCATACTTTTAAATCAAGTCAATTAATTATTTAAGCAAAATATATTTTAACTTAAAATTTGCTCGTTTATATTCTTTGGCATGTAAGAGTTATAGGCTTTAAGCAAAATTACCAAATAAAAAATTATTTAAATTTCATTTGAAAACCAATTAATATATAAAAAAAATTTGAACACAATTTTGTGAGGTTAGATTTGGGCAGATGCTTATTTTAAAAAACGTTTAGGATTAAAGAAAATTGTTTCTGCATCCACTGGCAGGAAAACGTATCGTTGAAAGCCCCTTAATATAACGATGTTCTTGGCTTTTCCATCTTTTGTAGATACAACACAGGTTTTTCCACAAAAGTGGTACAATAAACAAATGCCCGAATAGAATGCTAAAAGCAAGGATTGTTTTAGCTTAAAAATGAGACCTTAGAATGCACTAAGTATCATAAAGAACCCCTCAGACATTTTGATACGGTTCTCTAGACAAAGGTCTTAGAAACCTGTTATTGCAAATCGGCCACCAGGTTATTCAAAAGGGTTTTAAAAAAAGACAAAAAAGAATGTGATCTACTGGTAAGTTCTTAAAAAAACTAATTCACTCATAAAACATGAACCCAATGAATGAAGATCCCCTTTTCTTTGCTAGAAAAAAAGTGCGATGCCAACTCCAAAAATTAATCAGGGCCATGAAAATTAACCTGTTAAACAAGATTGTTTTCTTGAAAAAATAAGCAACAAAATGTTTTTAGAGCTGTCATGCATAATAAATAAAATCAGCCTTTGTACAGATAAAGTACTTCCTACTTAAATGAAAAGTTGCCTTGGCCAAGATAATCCCTAAGCCTGACAGGCATACCTCGAAGAAATTTCCTCAAAGTAAGCTAAATCCAATTTGAACAATCTAACTGCTTTTGCAATTCACCACTTTTGTTTTAGAATATAACAGAGTATCTTCAAACATTTAGATTGTTAGACGATATCAGAAAAGTCTTAAGGGAAATAAAATATTGTTCCGAGTTCTTTATCTTTTCTTCTTAAGCTTTTAATAAAGAATGATATGAAGCAGACTTTCTAAACAAAAGCTAAACCAAACTTAATCTAAATTATCTTCGAAGATTCTATAATTTTTTTGAAAAGCGAAAATCCTTAGTTGTCCTGTTAAATAAGTGTTGACGTTCTTTTTTTCTGAGGCATAGGTTCTTTGGCAGTCACATACTAGAAAACCTAGGGGACTTGTCCACAGTAGGACCGAATGACCTATCGAGATACATCAGCGCGACGGATTGGGTCTAGTACTCCATCTTAAACCAAAGGAACCCTTTTGTTTGACAAAAGGTGTCGCGTTGTCAAATCGGAGTCATTCAGGATCTACTTGAAAGTTTTCGTGCAGCGAACTGCCACGAGAACCGAACAACCTCGTTTGTGTATATACCCTTTAAAGCCAACACACACGTCGAATTTTGCTGACGGTAATGCTTTTCTCAGAACCAATCAAGATTTTTTAAAGCCCTCGAACCGACTATTGCATCATATAGTCCAGGTAGAGAAATGAACAATATAACACATGATAAAAATTAATGGGAAAAACTTCATAACACTTCAATACTTTAAGACGAAATAATAGACATTCACCTGCAACGTCGCACAGTAGTGTAGCTTCATATATTTTTGTGCAAAAATATAAGGAGTTGCCCTCTTTTTTAATAAAGCCTTCTTCGAGCAAAGCTTTGACCAATTTAAAAAGAAATGTAACATCATCAACATTTACCATGATCGCTTTTATATAATCTAAAAAATGTTTCCCCTACACTGAATTTTATTTTAAAATTAGTTACATCCACCTAGTTATCCAAATTAATTTTTATACCCACATCACATACGTGGTAGGGGTATTATTGGTTTGTGAAAAGTGTTGAAACGCCCCAAATAACAAGGGTCTTGCATCCACCTACAAGTATACCACGGACTCAAAATCACTTTCTGAGTCGATTTAAGCATGTCGGTTCTTTTATTTTTGTAAACACGCTACAGGCACTGGCATGACCCCTATTATTTTTTATTGATTATCGGTCTATTTTTAGGCATATTCCCCATACAACTGGCTTCCCAGATTAAACATTTTAGGCTGCAAAATACTCGCATATAACTCCATCTCCACAAAATTTTGCATGTATCATTAACTCAATGTCACCAACTTACTAATACTGATTACAAATATTATCGGTAATTTTTTTGATATATACGTTTTTGCCACACCCACTTCCTATTTATAAGTGCAAGCATTCAAAAAGATGTCTTGTTGCAAGCTTACAGAGGGGTTTTCTGTTACTCGGGCTTTCTTGGAATAAAAACTCCTCTTCTCAACTAACTAGTACATTTATGCAAGGTGGCGAAATATTGTATCCCTTCCCTCCCAATTGTCTGCGACGTGTAAACTGCTACGTGTTTTTTGCTACGCGCTTTGAAGTCATTAATTTCTTTTTCTACTTGAGAAACAAGGTTAATCACAAGAAAGTGATATTTACAATATTTAAACAAAAATTGTTTTTAACGTAAAAAATACACATTAATTTTTTTTCACAATGCAAACGTCCCAGATTTTTCTCAGAACTATCGTTTTTATTGTGATCCTGCCCCACGTTTATAAAGTGACTAAGAAAACACCTCTGCATTGTTTTTTGCACTATTTCGATTTAATTGATCCTTAGCACCAAATTTTAATTTGATAAATCAAGTGCCGTATCGCATTGAACACAAAAAAAATGTTTGAAAAGAACAAGTATTTCAAAAACTTCTTTTTAAACTAAAATTAAAAAAAAAAATCTAAAAAAATTTTATCCTAAAACTATGCAACAGAATGATACCAATCCGATGAAGACTTTTTGGTTCTTTGTAAAAATTAAGTAGAGATAGCAGGGATCATGCATAACAAAGCTGTTGGAAAGTAGGCACATATTACAGGGGGAACAACAGGGTCTGGTTTAAATAGCGACCTCAAATTAAGTGAAAAATATTTTACACTATAAAAATCTAAAAGCTTCTTAGTAAAAAAGGATATGTTCTTGACCACCATAAAAATGCAAAGTATTTTATATTTTTAAATTTATTAGAATTTTCTTAAATTAGTATGTGTTCTCTAACTGCTTTGTGTAAAACTGTTTATAATATACAAAGTGAAGTTCGTGATGCATCTATTTGTGCTTTCTACTGTACTTAATTTGCACTTGCTTAAGGTTTTCACTTGTAGCGCTCAATTTCATTCAACAATTTTTTTATTCACGTTTAAGCAGTTATTGGCAAGTGTTTTTAATTTAAAATAAAATATTTTTTTAATAATGTCTTTATTACAGAACTCTTTAGAGGAACCCAATTAACTTAATATCGTTAGCTTATTCCTCAAGCTTTAATAAAATTTTAAAGATAATCATGAAATATTTTACCAAAATTTTTTTTCCGCATAATATAAATTCCAAAAATACAGCACCGAAAACCCTCCTACCAGTTAAGAAAAGAAGATCTTATTTGTTACTTTTTTATAATTTTATTAGCCACAATTTTAATTAAAATACAATTTATGATTATAGTTTTGCCACAAAAGTAAAAAAAAAAGAGAAAAGAACAATTCAAAAACTTTTACCCATTTATTATGGGGCATATAAATGTTATACAAATTTTTAAGGGCATTTCATTTTCTCTTCTTTTACAATTTCCTTTATTTAAACGGCAAAAACTGCTGACTTAAGAAGCAATTTTTTTATTTAAAGAAAAAACTTACTTTTTAATTTATATGGTGTTGTAATTTAAAACCACCTACTGTCTACTTAACAATAAATTTTAATACGAATAATTACACACACATTTTGAATTTCCTGCACTATTAAAAATAAAATCTCAGATGACGTTTTCAAAGGGATTTAAGTAAAGTCCAAGTAAAAAGACACCAAATTGTTCTTAAGAAAATTTTATATTTTTTGCGAAGCTTCAATGAAATAATAAAATTATATTCGATTTATGTTTAAAAGCTTATTTTCTTTTAAATAAAGTGGTATATTTGAGGCCAGGATTATATTAACAATCGCGAAATTTATAAAATAATATCATAAATTTTATTTGATCATAAAATTTTATGATTTTTCCAAGACAACACCAAAAGAGTTCATAACAGAACTTACGACGACACATTTCAATATAACTAAAATGCTTAAAATAAACGATTGTGTGCTCTTGTTGAAAGTGTTTTTTGGCGAAAAAGGAAACCATTTTATTTTTTTACTTAATTTTATACAGTTATCTTGTAATCGGCTTTAAGAACATCCCTCTTTAACACACACGCTTATATGATTGTCTTTAAAAACAACACAAAAGAAGAAAGTTACTAAAGAAATTTTTCTTACGCTTTTAAAAAAGTATGTCTTCTCTGTAACACTAATAAAACGTCGTAAAATTATGAAATAAACAGTTGGTTTAAATATTGACTTAATGCTTGCAGGGAAGGTTAAACTTGCAGTTGGAGTCCGGTTGTTATCAGAAAAATAAATAAATAACAAAAAGGATGATCTTGGAGATGTCAAGAGATTAAGACAGTGTTAAGGGGAAGAAAAGGAGACTTTTTGATGCTCTCTTGTCTTTAAATAAAGACTTTATTGATAATGATTAGGTTTACATTCGATTTTTAGTTATAGGACCTTATGGAAGTTAACTTGGGGTTTAACACATCTAAGCTGTACGGAGATCCATGTTTTTTCAACACTTTACTTTAAAGGAAGTTTGTTTTGTTTGAAACACAACCTTTTATATCGTTTCAGCAAGGAAGTTCATATTTATGCCTTTTTTTATCAGTTTTTGATGCATTTTTGAACAAACGTTTTTATAAACTTTCTTTAAAATATCGTTAATACCAGATTCCTTTTTACTCTTACTGCTAAAAATTAAATATTTATCAACACAATTTTTAAATTATTTAGGATTTAATCCCAATTTTCTTGTTAATTTATAGGGGAAAAAGAAAATCAAAACAAGCGAATAGCGAATAATGGTTTGTTGGATTCTTAAAAAAACTTGAACGTTTTGGTTTTTTTTATAGTAATTCTCATTTTGTTTGATGAGATTATTATATAAAGACAGAAAATATTCATGAGTTTTTTAAGAATTTGGGTGGTTGAAGTCTACTGATGATTTGGTGTAAGAACCGATGAAATGCATATAGACAAACTTAACCAACAACAAACCCTATAAATTAAATATTTATTTAAAATGACTTCCAAACATGTTGTCCAGTGCAATCAGTTGCCACTCTGCTAAAAACTAAAATTATTTTTCGGATTAGAACATCTTAGCTGTACAAAGATCTGTAGGATGCCCCGTTGAGTTAAGTTTTCTGGTCTGGGGATGCCATGTTTGACAACTCTAGAGGCGCTAGTTTCTAATATTTTTTTCTAATATTTTTCCAACCTTAAACGTCACCAATTTTAATTTTATTATGACTATGGAACATTGCTAAGACGTTCAGCCTGCCCTCTGTCATGGTTGATCTCAGCCAAATTTTAATACGTCAAAGGGTGGAAAATTACTTTTTAGCCGCAGCATTACTGACCGGAATTGAAACAAAAATAATGAATATTTTTCGCAATTATTTGGGCCACACCCTGCTTAAACACGTATTAGATTTTCTGGGCGGCCTTTAAAAATGTTTCCATTGTTGTTTTCAAATCAAAACTTCAGCCTCAATTTTGATATAAACAATTTTTTTATACATTTTTTAATTTTAATATATCGCACTCGTTCAACAATACTGTATTATCTCAAAATTTTTTTATTTTATCTTTTTGGCAAAAACCAATACATAACACTTATGTCTACCTATGGTTACAAATTCCCATAGTTCTGACTATGCTTTCTTAATAAAATTACATGTTGTGACCTTTTTGCTGGTGGAATGGTTTATTTCTCTGAATCAAGAAAACAAAATTATTTTGAGTTATTTGAAGTGATTGGCCTTAACAAATGATTGTTTTTTGCTATAAAGATTATTATTTTGAGTTATGTTGTTATTCTAATAATAAAATGTGTTAAATACAGCAATAAATTTCATATAAACAAACACAACTCAAAATATTTACTTCTTATTAACAAAAATAATTCAAGAAAATGATAATAACTTAAAAAAATCGCGTTTCTATCTCCAAACAATAAACAAAAGGGTTATGTGGTGCAATACAATAATTAATGGGGTTTCTAAATATTGCCTAACTTTTGTTAATGGAAAATTCCTTAAGCATTAAGAAAACAGTTTTTTGTCTCTCCTGAACACTTTGAAGTTTTTGAATTAATACAGTATTGTTGAACGGGTGCGATATATATACTGCAAGTTATGAAATTACAATTTCTAAATCAGTTAATGTAGTAATATTCTCAGGCAGAAGTAAAAGGGTGTTAAACAAATAAAGGACGTTATTTAAGAAACATGTTTTAAAGTCTTGCAAAACAGATTTATTTAAGGATATGTATCCCTCGATGCGGTAGTATACTTTTACATCTTCGATATGATGACATCTAGGCTTTTCAACAAAAATTTCCATACCAAAGCAAATAGTTTTTGCCTCTTCAAATTTAATTTTAAATTGTGTGTGGTCTTCATTCCTTTTTAGTATCAGGACATATTATCAGGGTTTTTATAAGAGATGATCCTTTTTGTAAATCTATATCCTGATTTTGTGAAGAAACACTTAGCAGCTGTGTGACAGTAAGTATATCATTTAGAATATGTAATCCGTTAATAAATTCAAAAGGGCTTGGAGAAGTTCCTAATAAGGCTTTTTAAGACTTATTCATCTCAATCTTTCCATTGGGCTATCTTTTCCACTGCCTCAATTATGTTCTTTATTTTAACCGCAACTTGAAAAATTGAATTATGACGATCGACCGTCGTGTTTCGCATAGTATAGACAACTTTGTATAGAGATATTTCAGCAAAACTGCATTCCGCTTAGAATGACGTTTTTAAAAGAAATTTGCTGATTTTTTTTTAAAACGATACAACTTTTTGTATTATTATACTTTGTTGCCTTTCGATATCGAATTGTTTAGTTCATTGCCATAGCAAGGCGTTTGTTTTGCATTTTTGCAGCTTCTTGTATTTTTTTTACTGCTGTGAAGCATCTTAAGGGCAAACTTGGAAATGGTTGTCTAAAAAGCTATCTCCAGCACTTTTCCAAATCGCAGAAGTGAACGAAAAATACCTTCCGATCAAAGGAATCGACGTCCACAGAGAAGTATATTTTACTTTTCGAGGAAAATTATATCTTTTATAATAGACAACAAACGTTCTCGAAAGTTTTTTGGGTTCTCAAAAAGATTTTTCCAAAATAAACAGCAGCTTTAAATATGTACTACATTTAAAAAAAAATATATAAAACAATTGTTTCATGGCAACCAATATTTTTATTTAATAAATCAAATATGAAGTTTAAAACGTTTGGGGGGGGCGAGAATTATTATTTTTCCCTTCCCCTGAATCCGCGCCTGCTCTAAAAGTGCCTGACAAAGTCCGAATTCGCAAAACTAAGTAAGTTGTAATCTTGGATGGCCCCTTAATTGAACCTTCCGTTACTGAAGGCTAGCAGTGCCACTACCCACCATATCAGCAACAGTGTTAATTTCACTTCGTCAGAATAAAACGACCCCAGTGATGCTTACTGCCTAATACTACATGCCTATTAACCCTATTGTTTAGCAATTTCTGGCATAAATAAAAACCAAAACCTCTGCCTAAAGCAGGTATCCTGCGAAAGATGTGTGATGAATTTAAAAAAAAAGTTATTCGTCGGGATCGGTCAAAAAAGCACAAATAACGAAACTGGTTAAAATATGTTAAAGAATTTAAGAAAAAAATATAAGAAGCAGTTTCAACATATATACAGACATCTGTTAATATATATACACATACATACATACACTTATACGTAAAAAGATCAAAAGTAGCTTGTAAAAGACCTTAAGCAAACAATGCAACAGGCGCTCATAAATGGAACCCTTTATGAGGTATTAATTATGAACCAATTGCTTCCATAAAAGCCCTAGAAGAACTTTAAGCCCCCTATTTTTTCGTCGTTCAGAATATTTTAATACTTTGAACAAATCCATTTTTTATAAAAAATTTCTTAACTCAGCGCTAAAAGGTATAAAAATCTTTTAAGGAAATTAGAACAACAATTTACCTTACTTTTGTCCAATTTTTTAAGCCTTTCATTTTAGGTTCAATTCATTTGTTCTGCAGTGTAAAAATAAATTTCAAAAGATATTTTTTTTCTTTCCTTTAACATTCAACACTGAAACAGAATTTAATTTTTCTTGTTTGTTTTTTTTATGACCAAAGAAGAAAAGAGAATAAAATTTATTTCTTTTTTATATTTTATGTGCCATAAAAAACTCCAAATTAAAATGTTCTTTCAACTACGAACTTTCGGCAATGAATTTTATAATAATATAAAGTCGTAGACATTCGTAATTTTTATATAACCATCGATAACAACTGCAACATCAGCAACATAAAGAACAGGAGGACAGCAATGACATTAACAATTGATTTAAGCAATATGGATTAGGCAGCAGCAGACAGTAGGCAGCCAGCGAGTAGTCTTAACAGCAGCAAAGCAGCATTAGTTGAGGCAATTTTTTTGAAAACCCCAACGGTGTTTGTTGAAATCACTAAACGACAATCTTTAAAATGTTCTTGGATTTTTTTCTTTTTTTTTTTTTGACTTCATCTTTCTGTTTATAAGTTTATGCTGAAAAATAAATATAAGAAAAATTACATGCCACAAGCTGTTGCTGCCACGGCAATGAATTTCCTCTAGTAGAAATATTCTTTTATCATTCAACTTTGTATGAACTGCTATTGTTAATACTTTTTTTTTGTAGTTATTTTATGTGTTGATGTTTTGTTTTTTTTTTTTTTTTTGACATTGTTGCCGATGCTTGTTACTGTTGTATGCAGCGTATGAAAAGACATTTGTCATGTCATTTGTAGCAACACATTTTTAAACACAAATAATAAATATTCAGTGTGAGTGTTAAAGTCAGTCAAGCCCGACTACATTATACCCTACACCACATTTATATGGGGGCTATATGAAAAAATAGATCCAAAATTTTTGTATTCAGTACAATAGTTGGTGGTATTAAGGTAAACATGTATGTACAATTTTCTGACGATAGGGTACGATTCGGGTCACTTATTGCCCAAAATGCCCTTTCCGGGAGGTAGATATATCAAAAGTGGACTGAAAATATTTGTACTGCATTCACTAGTTAGTGGCATAAAGTAAGACAAGTGTGCAAAATTTTTTAAAGACAAAATAATATTAGGGTCAGTTTTAGCCCAAAATGCTTAATCCGGGAGAAAATGTGTGTGGAGGCTATGACAAGAAATAGGCCGATCATCGCCAAAAATAACAGGCTTTGTGAAAGTACCAAAAAATATATCTGCTTCAAATATAAATCAAATATTTAATATTTAATTTTGTGACTTCTAGCGTGTTCACAAGAATAACAGGATACCCAGCCAGGTGGTCAGACGGACGGACATGCTTACATCGACTCAGGAAATGATTCTAAGTCGTTCGAAAGACTTGAAGGTGGGTCTCATGCACTTATTTTTTGAACGTTACAAACATATGCACAAACGCATAATACTTCTACAACGTATGTTGTGTGGATAAACACAGCATAATGTTAAGAAATAAGTAATATTTATAAAATACAAACATATATATGCACATATACACATGCACAAAAACTATTTTTTTTTTGCCGCTCAACCTTGTTAGGAATCTGTACGAATAAGAGGCCTGCATCAAGTCCTATTTTAAGTTAATTCAAGACCCGGATGATTTTCTAATTCTTGTGCTATTCTGCGATTAAACTGTTTAAGTGCTGTAATGTCGAGTAGCTGACACAGTTTGTGTGATGCAATGTAGTGTAGTTAAGAATAAAGAGTGGTGTCATGCACTGTTGTTAATGCAACTTATATACTGTCATGATGTGTGGTCGATAAAAAAATGACTGTGATGATGTGTGGTCAACAACAGCAAAACTGTGTGTACTACATACAATATAAAATTCATACGTAAGTACATTACATACATACATTCAAAATCAACCCCCGTTTTTAAAACTATCACACCAGGAACATCCCGTCAACAGTAAAGTTTCGAGATAAATTGAAATACGTGATCATGATGAATTGATGTGCCGTTGTTGCTAACTTAAGTGTGTTAAATGTACACACAAAAAATTATCTAAGAAAACTTTACTTAAATCAAGCAATAGCAGTGTCAAAAGTACGGTGAGTACGGTTTTTCTTAAATCAAGTACAAAATTTCTTACTCCAAGTAAAATTTTTCTAGTACGAATTTCTTACTTTTAGCCACTTTTAAGCCAAAAAAGGATTGATTTAAGTTCGAAACCGTACTTGAAGTAAAGTGAAAAAAGATTGATTTAAGCCGTAAACGGGAATAATTCGAAAATGAAATGTCATTTTTTTGACTTATGGAGCTTTATTAAAGAAGAAGAATTTTATATTTTATTTTTATTTTATAATTAATTTATAATTTAAAAATTTCATTTTTGTACTTACTGAAGTTGAGATTCGAACCAGGGATTTCTGCACTTCAGTACAAGCGCGTTACCTCTAGGCCACCGAGACACTTTGTTTTCAAATGTTAAAAAATATATTAAAACAACAAGCTTTTTTCTGCTTGATTTGTTGAAGCAATCCGAATAGGCTTGATTTAAGAAAATGTAAGTGAGGATCGTACTTAAAAAGATTTTGGATAAATTCAAGAATAAAATTCTTGATTTTAGAAAGCGAGTTTTCTTTCGGTGTAATTATTTTTTAAGTTAAGAAAATAAAAGCAATGGCGAACAATACAACGCAGGACTTATTGTTGTGTGTGCACACGTAAGGTATATGAAATGAATTGAAAATTCAAGATAATACTTAATTTAGTGACGTCTTGGGCTGGCCTCTAGTATGAATTGCATCTTAATTTCTATCTATACGATTTGTGAATTGCTTGAAATGTGCCAACAAAATAATTAAACTTTATGATACACCAGCTGAACTTTATTGAATATTTAACAAACATAAAGAAAGTATTGATGAGGAAATAAATCAGCTAATGATTTTCAAAACAAAAAATTTTTATTTTTAGCAAGAAACAATGTTATAACTATTTTTTATGGCTGATCTAAATATTTAAGAAAACATTCGTTCTAAAAAATGGGCACAAAAATTAGATTTTACACAGAGCAGTCTTCTATTTATGCCCAGTAAAAAAAGTGAGGAAAAAGAAGTAGAAAAAACCCAGTACTAGCTTACTTGAATCACTTTAAATTTTAAGGAAAAACCAATGAATTTTACATAGGGTTTTCATTGGAGGGATGCTATTTATTTTTGCAAAATTAAAACCGCATATAATCAACATTTTCGATGCTACAAAATTTCCATACCAAGGTTTTATTTTGAAGTAGAACTTTTTCTGCATTTAATATGTGGGGAAAAAACACTCCTACTAAGGAAGGAATTTTCTGATCTAAAATGCGATTTTAATGTTCTTTTTAAATCTAGCTTTTTATGTGATATAAACCTAAAATTTATTACAACACTTCAACCAAGTGTAAATCGTTGCTCAATACAAACAAAACAATGACATTGGCGATTCATTTATAATGCTAGTTTTTATTTCTGCATTTAATTAAATGCAAGAAAACCAGAAAATATGCAATAGCATCTTTAGATGTGATTTAAATGTGGTCTGTAAAAAATCGCATCAATTTGTTTTTGCTGGGTGGCTAAATAAAAAAGTTTGGTAGAAAAACGTGCATCAATAAAAAGCGGGGAAAAACTTATGCAAATGGATATCCTTTATTGACATCACCAAATGAAATTGTAGGCATTAATATGATTCGTTTCTCAAACCAAATATTTCAATTAAGCTTATAAAATTTTATAAAATGATCTTCAATGTTAAAGATAAATTGTTCCACTTAGGTGGTCCTTTTAGTAAATTTAAGAAAGGTTTTATAAAAATAAAAATCTAGACCAAGTTTTCAACACATTATCCACTGGAATATATAACTGTTTACGAAAACATTAAGTTCTCCATCCTAATTCATAAGTAATTTGGCTCAAAATTTTCATTTTTCTTAAGTGATATATAAACAATAATTTCTGAAGGAAATAAAAAAATTAAAAAAAAAAACAGTGAACCATGAATTATAAAATCTATACAAATTATGATTCTAAATTTATTTTAATATAAATCCAAAAAAATAAAATTTGAGTTGAGTTACTTTTGAACTGGTATTCGATATAAAAAAAAGCTAAAAATTATTATCACAACAAATTTTACAATTTTTATCACCTTGTTATTTGCTTACTTTAGTTCTCCCCAATTATAAAACAAACCCTCTTTTGCTGTAGACTTCTTATGCTTACATGTTCTGTTATTTAAGCTTTTACTTTTCTCTTCATTATACTTTAAACTTTTGAACTTGATAAATGATATTGTCTTATATGTAAACATATAAAAAAAGGTGTTACTTACTTTGCCATTAGTGGTCATCGCCCGGTGACACCAGAAACAAAAGTGGTGTTTTAAATAAAATAAAAAATAAAATTTTAAGTAATATTGAAGAACAATAAGGGCTGGCAAAGGTACAGAACATATTGCAATAGATAAAAGTGAAAATAATATTTAGGTACTTTATTATACTTGCATACATTCAGAGAGCAGATTGCTCATGGACGGCCTATAGCGAGGAGCCCCGAAGCTACTGATGTGGATCTCTTCCTAGAATGCTTACCCAAAAACTTGGGAGCCCTAAAAAGGAGAAAAAGGGGAAGGTAATGCCATTTACCCCTACAAGTCACTGGGTCCGGATGCTGTTTCCTTGCATCAGGAATTATAATTTATAACACGCTTCACCACACTACACCACACACTTCGCTGTATACCAGGTCATATCAGGTAAGAGGTTTTTTTATACCCAAGACTGCAAGCAAGGCACTTGAAACTGACAAATTTCAAACAGATCGGTCTTTCATATATTTTGTTAAGGAACTTAGAACGACTGATTGACCCCCATCTAAGTACCACAATTGACATGCACTTGTAAAAAGGTACACTAAGTTAATCAAAAAGGCAAATCTGTTGAGAGTTCGCTTAAAAATTTGGTCAAATTTATAAAGCGTGGTTTGTGAAGGAAAAAAGAAAACGTTTTATGCGCTCTTTAATATCGATGAAGCCTTTCAAAATGTGTCATTAAAAGCTAGTGGAAACGAGCTAAGGTGCTTGGGAGATGAGGGCATTATAATTAAGAATATACTTACTTCTTTATACTTTGAAACATCAATATTAGCTCTTGTTTAAATGAGAAATACCTAAGGAAGGGTACTGTCAGAGGGATCCCACCGAAAGTGATATTTTCGTTCTTACTTCAGGTTCTTATGGCCAACGAGGCATTGAGATTGTTTGACTCAAGAAGGAAAAAGGTTGTGGCTTATGCAGATGATATTGTGTTACTGGTGCCGCTTGAAATGTTATCAACGACGAGAAAGGTGATGAAGGTTGCATTATCCCACCTGTCTGCTTGGAATAGGCTTTTCACCAGAAAATAAAAGGTGACAAAGATTGCGCCGGTGCTTAACATGAATGGCAAATTATCTAGAAGAGCGAATGCGGATGAGAAAGTTAGAAAGGCATTGAATGTTCTCTAAACCCACTGGAACTTTATACGAAAAATCTGGGGGTTCCAACAGAATATAGAAAACTGACTTTTTCATGTGGTGAGCTGACCTGTTGAAAGGCCCTGCAGAAGTACTTATTTAGAAAACGCTTGGGGTAGTCCGGTTTATCTGTTTATAGGCTTGCGACTTTTGATTTTGGGATCACACCCCGGCTAGTGTTTGGCGACAAAGAAACCTAGGAAGGATCCAAATAACTGCTTAACTAATGTGAATTTTTCACTGATTGATATATAATATGGAGTAGACAACGGGACTAGTGTTTGTGCAATGAATTTGGTAGTGAGGTTATCTTTGTGGTGAGGAGGGTCGTTCATTTGATATAAAGAAATACAGGTGGAGAAGAAGAAGTAACTTAGGTATTTAGAACACACTTAAACATCTAGAGGGATATTACATCAAGTATAGGCTTGTGGGTATCTGCTAAATTGCTCTTAAAATCATCATATTGGCAAGCAACGTAAGGCTTAGTTTAGTACCAAAATATTGTTAAGTTTTCTATAATACAACTGCCATAAAGCTGGCAAAAACGAGATCAGCCCAGATTATTAGATTTGAATGGTGTCTTTTAAGGCTTAATAGAGACAAAGTTTTGGACAAGTCTAAACGAACAGGGCTCATTTCAAGTTCTGCAGGCCTCCGTGACCTTAGTTGGATATAAATTGTATTGACCTGCTTCTTAGCGATAGCGATATGGAAAATATAACCAATAAAATGGACAGGAATTCCTGGGTTATTTTCAGGTTCTGCCTGCCACTTACCAATGATGCATTTCTGCCGAGAGAGATGGCTGAGGAATCGATTATATTATGGATTTGGTGATGTAGTGGGTAGTAGGCTTTGACAGCATGAATAACTATTTAGCAATTTCTTTAAAATTATAATACAATGGGTCCCAAAAAACCTTTTGCTGAATTACCTCAATGGAAGATCTACAACCTTTGCTTTGCAGGCTTAAATAAAAATTGTTCAATCAATTAAGTGGTCTAAAAGTCCGGAGTAAAATTCTTTAAGGTGAAAACTTCAGCTGACAAAAAAGTTGGGAATACCATTACTTAGCTCTGGCCTTAGAATGAAAATTTAAATATTTAATATGTTTTATAGCGAACCAAGCAACCACTAATCGATCTGCAAAATTTAGAACAATAAAAGGTATTTTTTAAGGAACAAGAAGGTGTAATAAATTTTCATATTTTCAGCTTAGTTTTGTTCTTCATTAATTTTATTTTTTTATAATTTTTCGGGACAAAATTAATCGCAATATTGGGCCCTACCTGATGGTACTTAAATGAAACCCAAACTAAGCCCAAACTTCACTGTAATCCTACAACGCAGGTATTAGTTTCCCAACATATTGAAAATTGTTTTATTTTGCAATTTGTTTGCAATAGACTCCTTCAACTGAAACATTATTACCTAAAACATTTAAAAATATATTTTTTTACTTGTTAAAGGAACTTGTTGTATTAATGTTGTTTATACAATGTTTAAAAATACAGGGAATGTCTCATTATAGTGGTGCACGTTCTTCATGTTGCTAATGCCACTACCACTTGTAGTAAGTAGCTGTAATTTGTGTTTGGATTTTTTCCCTCTATTGTTGTTGTATTGTTTTTACTTTAACTTTCAATTTTGTAAAATGAGCTTTAATAAAGAAAAAACGAACAACTAAATGAACAACTAACTCCAGCCAATTTCATGTCTGCTTGTTGTGTGTTTTTTATTGAGGAGTTTTTCTTCGATTTTGTGTGGTTAAATTGACCTATTAACATGACTTTTATTTTATTTATTTTCGTTTTTTCCTGATTAAACTTATTTATGAGAATTTCACTAGCTTTGCAAACATCTAGTTACTGTGAGAATTTAAGTTTAATTCTTAAAGTTTCCCTTTAACATTCTTGGAACGTTTTAAAGAGAAAATTATTGTTAGTAATAGCAGCAATTATTATATTTTTTTTACAAAAGAAAGTTCTTAGCTGCAAATTCTTTACTATTGGCCCATTTTTTGTAACCTTCCGTTGTTTCGAAAAGAAATTAAAACGAAGCAGTTAAGAAAACAAACTTTCAAATCCTAAAGCTGCACTAGAGTTTGAACGTTTTCTAAGTTGCAACATTGTTGCTGCCTCTGCATTTTAAGATAGTGGTTTTAAATTACCAAATATAAAAATTTTTGCAATAAAATTTAGTTTGAGAATATTTGTGAAAGCATTTAAGCACGTTGGCATGGTCAGTAGCATTTTCCAGGAAAATTAGCACAAATATTTTTTGAATTTGGCACAATTTTCTTTTTATTTAATTTGTATACCTAAGCTTTAGGAAATTCCATTTTGGTGTTATTTGCTTAGAAAAAGTAAATTCATAAGTTAAATAAAAAGATAAATTATCGTTTCATTGCCCTTTTACATTGATTACTATTTAGAGCTTTAATTTATGGTATTTTAAAACACTTCATAATATGAATTGCGTTCAATGTAACCCCTTACGCCCTAAAAGCAATGCCGTAAGAATTTAAATCGATAAACAAGAAAAATAATATTTTTGATAAAACGCAAAAAGTATATTTTGGAAAAAAAATATTAAAAGAAAACAATTTAAATTATGTATGTCTGAATCGATCTTGTAATTTCTTTAGCCATAAAACACATTTACTTAAAAATTCTACATAACAAAGTGTATAAGAAAGGGTGTTTCCCATGAAGGCATAAAAGTTTAAATTAAAAGTTGTATGACCCTTTAAAAATCAGTTTTTCCTTTCCTTTTACAGTTATTATGACTCTCATTTGAAAATAATGTTTTGGGTTGTCCGCCTTGAGCTTGAACTAGTTTGAGAGTGGTGATCACATAGCAGATCCATTTTATAAATTTATTTATTTTTTAAATGTTTACCTGCCATGCGTTCGTTTTTTCAAATGTTACACTGTAATGCTCAGACCAATAATTATGTCTTTAAATTGAAGCACACAAAAGTTGGTAGGTTTGATTTTATATATCAAAGACGTCCAGACAACGATTTTGAGGATGTTATTGTAAATGAACAGTGTCTTGTGGATTATTATTGCTTTAAATCCTTTAATCCTATTAATGCTAAAATTTAATTTACCGTTTCCTTTGGCGAAAAGTTTTGCTAAAACTTATTTTTTAAATGGTTAACAAGCCAAAAACATAACCACAGAATTTGTAAATTAACTGTCCCAGAAATCACTGCTACCAATTCCCAATTTCCTTCGTCTAAAAAAAGCACCCTTTAGCAAAAACAAAAATTAAAAAAACCACAAATGATAATTACTTAAACAGTAGAAAACCAGTTTTATTGAAAAAAAAAATTACATTGACCACTTTAACTTTAAATTTTATAACATTTGATTACAGACTCTCGAAATTAATGACGAAATTACCTTAAACATCAAAAAAAACTGAAAGCAGAAAGCAGTTGATAGAGACTTTCAACTACAATGTACTTAAAAATAAAACAACAGCAACAAGAAAACATCTATCAAAATGTTTTAAAAAAGTTTACATTAAGCCCAACTACATTAGTTAGAAACAGAATAAAAATCATTATTTTCTCAACAGGAAATTGTAACTTTTAATACATAATGAGAGAACTAAAAATTTTAGTCGAAAAATGCTTTGCAATAAACTGATGGGCTTTTGAAATATGGGAGTTGTAAACAGTTGTTCGCTTCTAAAATGTGTATAATTTACATTAAGTTCAAAGCAATTAAATTTTGTCTTTAGATTAGAATTTTTGTCATTGTTTTAGGAATTCAATTATTTCTTTATATAAAAAAATTAAATATTTTTAAAATTATTTAATGTTTATTTCATTTATTCTTTTGAAATAATTTATTTTTTTTATTTTATGTTATATAATTTTATTGTATTCTATTTTTTATTTTATTTTTTTTTTTATTTTATTTTATTTTATTTTATTTTATTTTATTTTGTTTTATTTTAATTTTTTTTTTTTTTTTTTATTTTATTTTATTTTATTTTATTTTATTTTATTTTATTTTATTTTATTTTATTTTATTTTATTTTATTTTATTTTATTTTATTTTATTTTATTTTATTTTATTTTATTTTATTTTATTTTATTTTATTTTATTTTATTTTATTTTATTTTATTTTATTTTATTTTATGTTATTTTATTTTATTTTATTTTATTTTATTTTATTTTATTTTATTTTATTTTATTTTATTTTATTTTATTTTATTTAATTTTATTTTATTTTATTTTATTTTATTTTATTTTATTTTATTTTATTTTATTTTATTTTATTTTATTTTATTTTATTTTATTTTATTTTATTTTATTTTATTTAATTTTATTTTATTTTATTTTATTTTATTTTATTTTATTTTATTTTATTTTATTTTATTTTATTTTATTTTATTTTATTTTATTTTATTTTGATTTATTTTATTTTATTTTATTTTGTTTTATTTTATTTTATTTTATTTTATTTTATTTTATTTTATTTTATTTTATTTTATTTTATTTTATTTTATTTTATTTTATTTTATTTTATTTTATTTTATTTTATTTTATTTAATTTTATTTTATTTTATTTTATTTTATTTTATTTTATTTTATTTTATTTTATTTTCTTTTATTTTATTTTATTTTATTTTATTTTATTTTATTTTATTTTGATTTATTTTATTTTATTTTATTTTATTTTATTTTATTTTATTTTATTTTATTTTATTTTATTTTATTTTATTTTATTTTATTTTATTTTATTTTATTTTATTTTATTTTATTTTATTTTATTTTATTTTATTTTATTTTATTTTATTTTATTTTATTTTATTTTATTTTATTTTATTTTATTTTATTTTATTTTATTTTATTTTATTTTATTTTATTTTATTTTATTTTATTTTATTTTATTTTATTTTATTTTATTTTATTTTATTTTATTTTATTTTGATTTATTTTATTTTAATTTGAGTACTATAGCCAGATATTAATATGAAATTATTACAAATATCCCTGAGATGATTTATATTTGAAGTGAGTAAGATCGCTTCGCCACAGACCAAGACAAAGGTAAAATATTGAGATTGCCCAAGTTTTTCCAGTTTTTTAAAACAAAATCCATACAGCTGAGCGCTGCTAAGCATACATATGGTTGTGAATAAATACGCATTAGGTTTCTGTATGTATATTACGGATTCTTAAAGATAGGGAAGTCAATACAATTGCTCAAAGGTTGTGAGTTTTTTTTCGAAAACTATGGTAGCTATGTACTTTGAGCCCACCACAAATATTTGGAATATTTACGTTTCGGAAACAGCCTGCATATATCAGGTGCCTGGATAAACAAAAAGATCAATGTAAAGGGTATATGAAACTCGGTACAGCAAAACATAGTGCTCTTACTTGCTTATGTGTTCGTTTTGTTTATTCTTTTTCTAGGAGTATTTTAATATAGGTGAAAGTTTATCCATTTGTCTTAATTTTAATAACAGCTTATATCAATTTTTCATTTCCTTTATTCCAAATAATTTTTTGAAGTTATCACAATTCTATATATATAATTTAAAAAATAAAACAGCTGACACAAATACATTTCATTAAAGTAAAATGAACTTTAGCTATTTGCCTTAAGGACTTCTTCTTCTTCTTTATATTGTTCACATGCTCGCCGTACTTTTAGACAATTTTTAATTTCAAAAATTCCTTTATTTTTCTTAATTTTTTTTAAAGACCGTTAACAAAATCATCAATCATTACACTTTTAATATTTGGTGTATTTTATATAAATTATAAGTCTTTAATAAACACACGCACACAAAACATACACAACTGTTAATAATGTTAATGATTTTACACTGAAGGGGGTAGAGAACTAAGGGGGCAGTTACAAATTTATGATGTTAAACAATTCTGATTATAAAAGTTCTAATCATGATTTTGTGTTTTAAAAAGTTGCGTTTTTTGTTTAGAAAAGTAACCATTTCTTTGTATTCTCTAACTTTATTGTATATATTTTTTTTTTTTTTTGAGAATTAAGTCGTTTTAATATGCGTAACATTTTGAGTTCTTTAAAAGCAAACAAACATAAAATTAAAAAAAAATGTATTTGATTGATTTTTACCGACTTAAATTTGAAATGGTTTTATTTTAAAATCGTTAATTGCTTTTTGTAGTATTTTTTCTTTCTTTTTTTTGTTATATTTTTGTGTTAACATAATTGTTTATTCGTATTTCTATATTTAATTTTTATTGGATAATTATTAAATAAATTTTTAAATCTGGGAATTTCGTTTTAAAAAAATGTAGTGGGATAGAGACGAGGCTTAGAATTTTTAGATTGTTAAGCATATTAAACTCATGGATATTTTTGAGCTTAGATGTTTAAAAATAGACATTTAGTTAAATAGAAAATAGAAACTTTAAACGAGTGTACAGCGACTGTAATGAAGATATATTAAAGAGCCTTAGGCAGTTATACGACAAAAGTCCCACGTGAGTTAGTAAAGTCCGGGAATGGTGGCTGGTGATTATATAATAGTATAATAGAATATTATAATAGTTCTTTAAAAAACAAAAAAAAAAAAGATTTTTATTGAATATACTTAATTCTAATTTAATTTAGGAACGTCCTTATGTAACCTAAAAAATATTAGCGCTATGGTCTCTTAACAGTACTGTAGTATATAAAAAAGGTGAACTTTGCAATTCTTCACACATTTCAAATTATTGTTTTAGCACCTTTCGACATAGAAAACAACTAAAATAAAACCTGTTTTTTTCTTCTTAAGATTTAACACATTTCCTTTACCACAATAACATTATATATAAGATCAATAAGAAATTTAATTTTACTTCCTGGCACATACTTTCTTTAACAACGCACTAAAGGCTTTTCTTAATTTTAATTGTATGAGTTGTAAAAAAGAATATTAAGACACTTTATTACTGGCACCGTTTCTCTAAGGAATTTACTATTACAAGCACTTACACACACACACACAAAAATAAGGACTTTTGCTTACGTTAACTCAAAAGCATTTCTTACAGGCAAAGCTCAAAGTTTTTCAAAAATCTACAATAAAAATTTATTTCGATGCTCATATAAATTTCTTTTATACCACTTTTATCTACATATTTATTGTATGCAAATTCATGAGTATTAAAATCAATCTTAATTTATTTTTATTGTGCATTTACACCGTTGCTAAATTAGTGCTAAACTAAATTCATTTTATGGCAACTTCACACAAAATATCAGGCTAAGAGAAAAACAGAAAAATATTCTTTTATTTTTAATTGTAGAACAATATGAAAGGCGGCTTACTTTTTTTAAATAGTTTTTATTCAAATTTAAATAAAATGGCAATATTATATGTTTGGTTTAAGGTTCATAAAAATATTATTTATTATAATGTTTTTGTGTTCCAGTAGTAATTCCAATTTATATTTATGTCTTAAATATTTGTTGTTGAAATTTAAATGATCTCTAAAAAACGTGCGTAACTTCTGTTAGCAAAACATTGATAATTTATATATTGATTTTAAATAAAATTAGCCCTAAATTGGACAAATAACCGGTTAAAACAATTAAAAAGAAGCTTATCGAAATTTTTCCCATATTTGAAGAAGATTTTTAGGATTTATTTTGAATTACGAAACAGATTTTTAAAAGCTCCTATTTAAAGTGTTAGTTCACGCATTACTGTTGAGCAATCAGTGAAGCGCAGGACTGCAATCTATTGACCATTAATAGCTTAAGCCAAAAGGAATATGGGGTGCTTTAAAAGTCAGATGCAAATAGTAAAATCTGATCAAATATCTGATAACTCATCAAAACGGAAAAAAAATTGGATGTACCAAAGCTACACTAAGTCAAAGTGAAATATTTGAGTTATTAGTTAAACGTGTCCCTCTTTGCCAGATTGGACTCTACTAGTAGTAGAAGAAAAATAACAGTTTCCGTTAATTTTTAGACAAATTTAGTTTTTTTAGTTCTATAGATATTCCATTAATTTAATTTAAAAAAAGATACTAAATTTGTTTTATAAAAAACTTTGCCTCCGATTTTATTCAATACTTCAGTCTCAATAGATGCAAATACATCCAAGGTCGTGCTGATCCGAAATGCTATACTTTTTAAAGAAATTTCCGTGAAAAAATTCTTTTGATAAAAGGTTCTGGAACTTCTTTGGTAAATGTTCGGTACATAAGAGATATAAACAATACATTACTCAAAATTTTGGGATTTAATGAAGTTACAAAGACTCTCGTAGGATGGCATAGGATTATTTTTACTAATTTTTTTAACTATTTTTACAAAAACCTTATTAATAAAAAACTACTTTTGGGAAGTTGCCTTTATAACTTTTTTTTGGGATATCGCTGTTAAGGGTAGAAACTTGTAAAAATCTAGATGTTGCGGCTAACATTAATTAAATGTCATAAAAAATGTTTGAGTTGTAACTAAATGTCTTTAAAACCCCATTATAGCGAAATCACCACTGCGTAATCTCGAAGGATCTTTGGGAACGTGGGAACGTGTTGACTGCCACTACAAATACTGAAGTGACGTCCTAAAGAAATATGCTTCCGATTTCTAAGTGACGTAGAAGCTATCGGTAATTTAAATGCTAAAAAATTTCCTGACAGTAATGAAACCAAATTATGGCTTGAACGTTTTCTGCCAGTATAGAGATTTGCTTAATAAAGATGATTTCTTAGCCTGAAAAAGATCCTTCGAAGGTGGAGTCTTACAGGCCTATAAGTATGTTACCAACTATTTTCAAACTGTTAGAGAAATTGATTTAACATAAGCAGTCCCAGAGCTTAAATGACAAGAACTGCATCTCATATTACCAACTTGGTTTTGGAGTCAACAAAGTACCAACTTGCAAATTCACAGATTGGTGCAGGTTACATGGAAAGCCTTTGAGGGAAAGAAGTTCAACGCTGCCTTTTTTATTGATATCTAACAAACTTTTGACATGAAGGTCTGTTAAACAAATTAAAGTTGTAGTTTTTAGTAAATTTCTATAACTTTATAAAAAATTATATGTCCGGCCAACAAGGAAGTATCCAAGGGCCAAATCTTTGTTTTCTTTACATAGCAGATATGCTCAAAAATAGTTTTACATGCCCATCTGCATATGCTGAGATACAATTTTCTCAGTGTTTATAAAGACGCTTAAGAGGCTTCTAACCAACTACAACTACACATAGTCAAAGAAAGGAACTGTGCAAAGTAATGGGGTATAAAAAAACAAAAATTAACTCACGTAACTTTTACTTTACGCAAGAAAACGAGTCTGGTGCTAAGAAATATAATGATCGGGCACTGTTTCCGCCTTTAATAAATAAAAAATTCAACCTTGCCAAAAAAAATCTATAGAATAATAGCTTGTACTCCTTGGTATGTTAAAACCAGCCACATTCAATAAGATCTACACGTTCCACCAGTTAAATGTTAAGTTCTAAGCTATGTAGACCAGTATTTAAATAAGCTCGCTTGAAATATCTTACAACATGAGAAACACACTCGTTTGAAGAGAAAGGATACTGTTGTCCTTAAATGAAGCCCTTAGAACTATTTCACACTTTAATTTGAGAACTTAAATTATTGTCTGTCATTTGCTGGACTAATTTAAATTACTTAGCTTTAAGAAACCAATACTAATTTCACCAGAGGCAAAGATTCAACCGTCCAGATGGTAAAATAAAATATAATTGATAAAAAAAAAACAAGAATTGTGACCAACTCTTTAAGAGAGTAAATCAAAAATTAAATAAAAAAACTGAAAAAATCAGGCACCTTTGTTATAATGCCAAGAAAAAAGATATAAAAATATAATTATTTTTTGATTTATAACGTTTTGTCAAGAAATTAACTATTATTTTTTGGTTTTTTTTGTCAAAAAATATTTATTATTTTTTAAATTATTTATATATTTTTTTGCAGAAATAATTATTGTTATTATATTTAAGTAAAAATCAATTATAACAATAGTAGTTTATTTGATTTTTTTTATTATTCAAAAAAATAACAAATATTTCTGCAAAAAAATTTAAATCAATAAACAATTATTATATATTGGGAAAAAAAGTCAAAATCAAAATATAATAATTTTTTTGCTTTAACCTTGTTACACCTTTTTTTGTGTTTTTTCATTACCAAATAATTTCCTAAAAAAAATCCTTTGCTGCACATGGTGTCTATAATGTTCGTTATCAATGTAATCATCATCGGTATCATCATCATTATCTCTGTATCGAGCAACAACCACCCCGAGGCCATTGCTACTGCATTTACATACCACTTTTTTCACTCATTTTCTGTTTAATCTCTAAGTTTTGTTCTTTTTGCAAGCACTTCTCAATGTTTTACTTTAAGATACTTTGTTCAGTTTCCTTAAATACTTTTTTTTTTTTTTTGTTTGACAAACAAAAATTTCAGTCTTCTTGGCTATAGGAAGAGGAAAAAAATTTATGCAAAAAAAGGAGGCAACACACGCATATGTTACTTTCTACTTCTGTGCAAAATTGTTTTTATATATGTTTTGGTTAAAAAACCCACGAATACACATGGAAATGTACACGCATATCTAAAACGTAAAACTTATTTAGAATCTTCATCAAGTCTATCATTAAAGCCATACAAATATTTGCCAATAATACAGGGTGTCTGGTGGCAAATTTATATTTTAAAATACAATTATTTGAAAAATTGATAGATGGTGCGGAGGAAGGGTGGCACCATTGGACTTATCGATTGTGCGGATTTGTCAGTCGCGATGTTACACAGGTCGAGTGAGTATCGCGCGTTCGTTGTTAAGCAATTTTTTAAGCGTAATAATTTTTAGGATGGACAAATTTCTTTTTAAAACACTTTGAATAAATAAAATTTGCACAACAACAAACATTACATATTAGTAAACTTTACTGTCAACTTAAGAAATCTACATTTCCTAACAAACGCCTACTGGGTAAAATCTTTTTAAAACATGTTAACATAAAAACACATCAATCGCTGAAGGTGTCTATGTGTATCAATCTTGTTAAAGTGTTGCTGCAAATGCGAATTCTCTTTCCACCTTTTAGGCATTATGCTAGCAATACCGTAGCCTTAGACTATTTGCAGTTACTTTCGATCAACTTTTTTTGTATGTTCATCACTTTTTTATTTATTTTCTGTTTGTTTTAACATTAAAAACTTAATTAATTTATCTTGTTCTCTTGCAAGGAGTTTGAGTTAATAATATTTATAGTTAAGGTTAGAATACATAACAACTCAAGTATATGTATGTTTGCTTTTTAAATAAGCCTTAAGCAGATGCCATCTAACGTTGTACAGTTTAACCTTGTATAACTGTCATCATTAAAATCTTAAAATGATAGGTAATTATTTTCCGTCAACTTAAAATACAAATAATAAGACAGGCTTTTGCAAAGATAGATTTTGTTTTACTTAAATATTTTTTATTAGTTTATTTTATTTTATTTTATTTTATTTTATTTTATTTTATTTTATTTTATTTTATTTTATTTTATTTTATTTTATTTTATTTTATTTTATTTTATTTTATTTTATTTTATTTTATTTTACTTCATTTTATTTTATTTTATTTTATTTTATTTTATTTTATTTTATTTTATTTTATTTTATTTTATTTTATTTTATTTTATTTTATTTTATTTTATTTTATTTTATTTTATTTTATTTTATTTTATTTTATTTTATTTTATTTTATTTTATTTTATTTTATTTTATTTTATTTTATTTTATTTTATTTTATTTTATTTTATTTTATTTTATTTTATTTTATTTTATTTTATTTTATTTTATTTTATATTATTTTATTTTAATAACCAATGGTTAATCAAATGTAAGGGGAAAAAGAAAATCAAAACAAGCGAATAGCGAATAATGGTTTGTTGGATTCTTAAAAAACTTGAACGTTTTGGTTTTCTTATAGTAATTCTCATTTTGTTTAATGAGGTTATTATATAAAGACAAAAAATATTCATGAGTTTTTTAAGAATTTGGGTGGTTGAAGTCTACTGATGATTTGGTGTAAGAACCAATGAAATGCATATAGACAAACTTAACCAACAACAAACCCTATAAATTAACAAGAAAATTGGGATTAAATCCTAAATAATTTTTTAAAAATCGTGTTGTTTTATTTTATTTTATTTTATTTTATTTTATTTTATTTTATTTTATTTTATTTTATTTTATTTTATTTTATTTTATTTTATTTTATTTTCTTTTCTTTTATTTTATTTGATTTTATTTTATTTTATTTTATTTTATTTTATTTTATTTTATTTTATTTTATTTTATTTTATTTTATTTTATTTTATTTTATTTTATTTTATTTTATTTTATTTTATTTTATTTTATTTTATTTTATTTTATTTTATTTTATTTTATTTTATTTTATTTTATTTTATTTCATTTTATTTTATTTAATATTTTTTTATTTTTTTATTTTCATTAAATTTTATTTAATTTTATTTCACATATGTATTAACATTATCTTGCTTTACCTTAAATTAAATTATCTACTAAATGAAAGACTTAAGACAGCTACATGCGGCTTAGAAGCCTGATATGCCTTTGGGAATGTTAGAAAATTGCTGTATTATTATCATAAATTTTCTTTGCAAAAAAAAAACTTTATTTAAATTAAATACTTTGTTATTTTAAGAAAGTTATATAAATAAAACAATTATCTGAGTTAAACACTATATAATATTCTACACTACAAGAGCAGTCCTAACTTCATCTAGCATAATTTTTTCAAAGTACTTAGCAAAAGGGATGTTTTTAAAATTTTTTTTATCGGGTTTGGTTTGAATAGAAAATATTTTTCGCGTCTGAATAATACCTTTGTTTTTTTTTATACATATTTGTATCAAATTTTTATTTAAATAAATTCAATCTGCCTAACTTGTTTAATTTTATTATTCTTATATAAAAAATGTTTTATTTTTTTGCTCATATGACAATTTCAACAAAAGCAAAGATATTCTTCATTTAAGAAAATTTTTGGTGCCTTCAATCATCTCTGCTATCTAATTCTTAAAATGTTATTTGTTTAATCCTTTTGTTTGAATATTTTTAAAACCTTTTAGCTAAACAAATAGTTCTTTCTTAAGTTGTTGTTGCTTTTGCTCAGTTTTTTATTATATTATTTTATAACGTTTTGTGTGCGTGCATATTTGGTTTGTGAAGAGTTTAGGAAAACCGGCTTATTAGCCTGTTTGCTGCAGCAAAAATTTTTGTTCAAAACTTTTATCTGAATATTCTCTCTCTCGGTTGGTGAGAATCAACACATACAATTTCAATTCAATAGAAGTTGAAATAAACGGAGAGTTTGAAAATATTTAAGCCTTCGTGAGTAGTTGACAATTCAGAACAAGTTTTTTTCCTCGTACATGTATAAGTTTGTTTACACCTTTTTAATAGTTTGAGTATAATTGTTAGGAGCTAAAGTACCTAAAATCTATAGAGAATTGGTTTGGTGTTGTGTTAGTAGTTGCTGTAAAAAATAGTGGACTTAAATAAAACTAAAAAATTTCTAATCAATTTTATAAAAAAACTTACATACGTAGTATTTTTTAGTGTTATGCCTTTTCTTATTTGAAAACATTCATACATGCACGTACTATAAAAATACATTTATAGGAACAACGTGGTTGAGTCAACAATATACTCTCCAGAGCATTATTTTGATTTGGTTTTCAACTTTTTGCACACTATTTGAAGGTGAGCATTTAAGTGGATCAACAAAGAGCAAGAAAATTTTGTGTTGTTTTAACAACAAGTGTGGTGAATTTAGAAACATGTTTTTCATTATTCTTGCAGCTTACATTTTTTAACATAAATTTTTTTGGTATCAAATACTAACATTTGTTAAAAACCTTTTTTGTTTGTAATTTTACTAACTTTTCATTGCAAACACATATTGTTTAGAGGACTTTAAAACTAAAAATTTTTCAAAAATATTTTATGTGCAATAAATATATTTGTAAACATAAAAAATTCAAATTTAAACTTGCAACATAAAATTACAAGTTTTGAAAGACATTTACTAAAGTTTTAGCATCCAACAATTAAAGCAGGATTAGAAGGCTGTCGTGAGTTAAAAAAACAATAATTTTTGGGTAATTATAAACCAACCCTTACCAAAATTTTAAAGAGTAATTCTACTTAATAATGCCTTGCGTTTGTATTGATATTTTTCGATAAAATTATTAATTTGCAATTTTTTCGATTAAATTTGATTAAAAGGTGATCTGTTTATATGAGACTCATGATAAATGGTTAAATGACGATTTAATTTTTAACAACTGGTGGCACAAGACCCTGAAGAAAGCTAAATTTGAAGACTTTAAAACCAAAAATATCTATTCAGGGAAGTTACCATTTATTGTGACTATGCAAAAAATGGACCGATCACAATTATATTCAATATAATAGTTTGTAGAAAAGAGTGATAGAATTGTTCTGAGGGGAAAGAGTAGTTTATTTAAAAATGCTTACGACCTATTTAATAGCGTGGTACAACTGAAGAAGGTCCAAGCCTAATCACCAGCAGGTACACACGTGCACGAAATTTTGAAAGCAAAGAAAATCAACTAAACTACTATAAACATAAAATTGCTATTGATTAAAATTAAGAATTATAGTATTTTGTTTCTATGAAAGAGCGACGATACTTAGCTCACTGTCTCGCTGTTTCAGGAACTTCTCAGTCCACATAAATTCTTAACTTCGCACAGTGGGTTTGATGACACCGAAAGTGGTAATTAATTCATGGAAGCCGTAATTTAAATTTGTTGAATTTTTTTTTTTTCAAATCGTAAAAATATGCATAAAAAGGCATATTCTCAAAAAAATACGATTTTATAGACATTTTTATTTTTCGGAAAATTATAGTTTGTTTCAGAATTTTCGCCGTAATTTTAAAATGGACATCGAGTTTTTTAATAAATGAGAAGCAAACAAAAACTTATATTGTCTTCTTTCTAAAAAATAAAAATATAAATATATATTTATCATAAATATGAATAAAAGTTTAATTTAAAATCTGAATTTGGGTTTTGAAGGATTTCGAGAATTTTACAAATTTTTTTAAAAAAGTAACAAAATAAATTTTTATAATTTTTTTTTGTTTTTCTACAATTGTCAGACACTTAAAAAGAAACCATATTTTGTTCATATTCACCTTCATCATCATAATTTTTGCTATCATTACTCTCACTATCATATATTTCTTGAGGAATAATAGGCGATAGCAAAAGCTGTAGTTCGGAATTTGATAATTGTTGCTTTTCTTTATTTATAATATCTTAATTTGACTTTTCTCGGCTGCATTTGCGAGCAAAGTGTTCCCTATAATTTTTAAAATCCTTATTTCTGGCTTACTGAGCTTCTTCTGAAAGTTCTCCAATCGGTAAAATTGCATATTTTATGTTTTCAGGACCATGAATTAAAAATTTATGTATTGTAGGAGTCATACAAAACCATTTTAACACTCTCATGAATGAAGATGACTAAAACTGGTTCACGCACCTATCTTTACTGAAATTAAAATCCTCCGACAACAATAGCAACAATAGTAAACATTGAACGAATGACTATAGAAAAACAAAATACACGTTAGTTTTGTTAAATACCTGACTTTGAAAAAACACGACTTCAAACAGAAAAATGTTAATAGCAAAAAATGGAGCAACAAACCACAAATTTTTCTTTTGTATTATCAAGCTAAGATTTCATTCTTTTAGAAAATATAAAATTAAAAACCCAACCTGACTTATTTAGAAGTTATGGTTCACGAAACACCAAAAATAGGACAATTTGAGACTTTTTTTAAAAAATCGATAAAAATATATTCACACATATTTTAAAAAACACTACATCATTTTTACACACTTAATACCTGAAGTTGAAGGTTCCATTTGAAAATTACGGACTCGTTTAATGAAAAATTTTAATTTTTTCGCTTTTTAAAAATATTGCAAAAAATGTTTAACTTTGACATGTCACTATGGAGTCAGCTGACAAGATAGATGCTTGAAAATTTAAATAGTCATGTAGAATATTATTTAGGTTTTTCCAATACCAAATATTAATACAAAAACTTAAATTTTAACCCACAGCACTCCGTTACGATACTCTACTTCATGACAGATTTAAAAAATGTTAAACCTTGTCGCTATTTTTTTTTCTAATATCTAAAGCCCTTTTATTCAATTACGCATTAGAAACATTAATTTTAATGTTTGAAAATTCATAAAACTATTGCAAAAAATAAAAAAATGTTTCAAAATAGTATCAGCTTAATAAAGCTACACAAAAAGTCGCAGGCCAAAAAAAAGGTGACAAATTGCCACTTTAGCCGATGAACGGTTACTCTGTCCCTGGTTAAAGAAGACTAGAGACTTCAGAATATACTTGGTTTTTCTAGGTTTCCCCCAATTTTCTCAGATCAATGCCCTTAAAAATTATAATAGTTACCTATCAGCAGCCCTGCCGTCTCACATTCCAGCTCAATTCCATGCTCGCCACCTCTTTGGCAACTTTATTACCAACAATCTCACAACGATTTAGAAACAAACGTAGTTTATTATTGCGTGCCACCAAAGAGCAAGTTTACCGTCATTAACAAATCTAGATTAGACGCAATGCCCCTCTGGAGCGGGGCTAACCTATCAACAAAAATTACAATTATCATATTAAATTCTCCCTCATCATTTTTAAGGCTCTCATTGTGGAAAATGTCTAGTTTTGTATACCGCAAGATGTTATTGAAGTTCCAAAATTTTTTAGAATTCATTTGTTTTAAGCCACCTTTATAATTTTAAAGAATTTAAATAAAATCGAAAAACTTTATTAAAACTTTTTCTAAACGTTTGCTAAAGAACTAACAAATAATAACTAGTAATTACTTTTACTAAAACAATTTAGTATAAAAAAAATCTAAATGCAACTTGACTGCCTATTACATTAAAAAGTCATTATGCAAATTACTACAAAGTTGATATGTTGCAAAGATATTTGCCATCAGTTAATAAAAAGACAATATAATTCTGTTACACTATGCTTACAACAATACAAACAACAACAAGCAACCGCAAATTTATTTACAACAGACTAAAGTCTATAGAAAACAACAAGAAAAACCAAAAGTTACATGAAAAATTATATACAATTATTGTTTCACTTCAGCAAAGGCAATGCGAAAATAAATAAAAAGAAATTAAATATAATGAAATCTAAAAAGCAAATAGTAATTAGTGTTGGTGGTTGAAATTAAATAAATGCAGGGGTTCTCAAAGAAAATAACAGTTTGGTTTTTTCCAAACAAGCCAAGTATCTTAAGGTTGATTTTCTCTTTGTTTTCAAAAAATATTTTTACCGCTTTTAATTAAAGAAATACTTTTGGAAATGTATTTTTTCAATTTAGAAAAAGATTTGGAAACTCTAAATTTATATTCTATAGTAAATAACTAACGTGTATGTTTTTTTACAAATAGAAAAGTAATCTAATGGAAACCCTTACTTTTAGTTTTACTTAATGTAACACATTATTATTTTTCTAAGTGCGAATAAATGTTTTGTATTCCTTTTTTAGAATTTTTAATGTGGGAAAACCAAGAAAAAATTTTAAATCAGAAACAATTTTTGAATAATTTGTAAGGGCTAGTAATTGTGAGTTACGAATATGTATTTCATTTTAATCTAAAGGTAATATTGTATTGTTTTTTAAAACCTTTTAAAAGTAGATGTTTTAAGCCCAAATATCAAGAAATGTCATTTTATATTTTAAAGAGGTTTTAGTTTGTTTTTTTGATTTGCTCTTGTTTTAAGTGAAAATATTTAAATAATGCTTTTTAGATAAAAAAAAAGAGAAATCTCTGTGATTAAGCCAAATAAGGTAAGGAAAAAACAAAAGACTTAAGACACAAACTGTCATAAATTGTCTCAAAAAGTTAAAATGTAAACCAGATAATGAATCAATACACATTTCTAAAATACATAATTTAACTGATAAGAAAAATTAGCATTTCCCCAGACATTGGGTTGATTTCCAATTTTTACCTTCTTCAAATTAAAACTTTTCCGTTGTCTTTGTTTTTTCGTTAATGTTTTTGAAAAAGTAAAAAAATTCCCTTTAAAACTGTTTATTATATGTCTGTGTTTCATCAATTTCAAATTATTTTTTTTTTTTTTGCTTTAGCTTAAATTACAAAATTCAAGTTTTGTATGCTTTCATCAAAAAATAAAAGATAAAACCAATAATAATCATCAAAAGTCAATAACGGAGGTCAGTATTGATTATTTCCTAAGAAATTATGAGGTTTCAGAAATTAAAGAATAAAATAAAAAAAATGTTCAACCTTTTATAACGTTTTGCTTTACAGGGAAAAAATGATTTTAAACCTAAAATACAAAATTTCTTTTTACCTTAAAGACCTGCAATAAACAATGCTAAAAATGTTGAAACGAGTGAGAACAAAAGACATGTTTCAACTTTTTGGCATTGTTTTAAAAAATTATGTTTTTTATTTTCTTGTTGGTTTTTAATTTCTTTTTGAATCAAACAACAACAACGAAACATTAAATGATTTTAATTTTTTTCTTTGCAGTTAAATAGATGTTATAGAAAGAGAGAAGTAAAAACACAAAAAACTTTTTTGAAATGAAATAAATGCTTGAACTCAAATAAAGAAAATTAAAAATATAAAAAAAAATTCTTGAATCGTAAGATGGTTAAATCGTAAAGACTGATGCCTGTTTGTTTTGTTTGCTTATTTGGATGGATGTGCTGTCGGCTGACTGAATAAATATATGGTAGATGAAGATTTTATTTGAATTGTTGACTGTAAAAACTTTTCGTCAAATATTCATCATGTTCTACTGACTACTCTTAATGGTGCACCAAGAGACCAGTTATTTTTTTAGGCCGACAAATTTAATAAATATATTTTATTGTTTTGTGTTTTAAATGCTCAAAAATTGGGGGGAAAGAAAAAACTTAAAGTGATATACTCCTAAGTAATGAATTTTCTTTATGGATATTCTAGGCAAAGTAATTCTCAAAAAAATTTAAAAAAAAGTGTAAATTTTAAAACAAATTTAATTAGTAGGACTGTAGTCTGGTCCAAAAAGGAAGCATTTAGTATTAAGCATGGCAAGATGTTCATATGGCAAAGTACTCTGGCGAGAGGAGACACTATTCGAACCGTGTTTGCGTGCCAGGATTCTTGCTACCCCCAAAAACAGCAAAATTTTTTGATAATCTGTTAAAAGGATAATGGATAACACTGGTTCTTTAATCCATGCTCTATATATATATGATATATATGTCACTGATTGGTTGATAATGCTAAACTTTTGGCTGAAGTATTTTGAGGCAACTTAAAGTTTCCAGGAAGCATCCAATTACTGCCCGAGCTGAGACTCTGCTTAACACATTATTTCGAGCTCGTGTAGTTAAAAGGGTTTTGTTAAATCTTAACATTAATAATTCTTCTGTGCCAGAGGGTATACCAGCACACGTCTTGGAGCAATATTCTTCTAAGCTGGCGCGTCTATTATATGACCTTTACAGCAATATATACCATTTCATGGTATTTCCCATATTGTAAAAAGTAGCAAATAGCTAGTTGTTCAGCACTCTCCAAGGTAATGGAGGTTATTGTTCATCGCCACCTTCCTAGCTATCTAGAATCCAGCAGTTTATTTTGCGGTCGCCAGTACGGATTTGCTAGAGCATGTTTTGCGGGAGGCCTACTTGCCCTACGGGACCTACTCACCTTTTTGTATTATGTCCAAAGTTAAGTGGTGGGTCTAGTTATTTTAAGAGCGTTTGATAAAGTCTGACATCGTGTGTTTCTACCTAAACCGCCTGCTTTCGACGTTGGTGAAAAATTGTCCCGGTTTACATCAAATTTACTATTTTGTTATAGATTGCATCTCATTAAATAAGTTCCAAATCAACTAAGGGGTACCAAATAGTTCCGCCCTATCTCCTACTCTTTCTCTTACCTTTATTATGACCTTTTATGTCAGACCTCGAATCCTATCCATTCCTTTGCATAGCTGTTTAGAGATCAGAAGTATAAGGGAGAGTATTAATGATACACTTAACCGTAATCTGATGCTAGTCCGTTCGAATAGAGTTGATTATAATACTTGTAAGACTCAATGTTGCCTGTTAACAGATAAGCGTATATTAGACCACGTGGTATCATCTGTATTAATATATGTTACAGGTACAAACATTGGGGAGACAGAAACTCTTGATGTTGTTGGCATGAAAGGCGTATTTTTTTGAGTCTAAACCATCCAGGTAACTTTTTGTCTGGCCAAAAACAGAATACAACCCCCACGTATTGGCAGGTGTTCCAAATTTTTTTTGGAACTACTTCCAGGGTACAGGAATGGGTGATTCACTTAAACATCGTCGCAGCTTAGGATGTGTCTAACTATTCTACTGATTCGGCAATTAAATGTGCTCTGGGAAGATCAGAAATCGTGTTCTTGAAACCCAGGACTTAACGTTATACTCATTTTTCAAGAAGAACCCACCTACTTGTGGTCAACTGGCCAGTAAACTGCACTACGCATTAGAAGGAATAATGGTTCTTCTGCCACATATATTGCATGTGGAGTAAGCTTTTTAAAGCTGTCTTTACTGTGACAATTAAAACGAGAAATTTAAATCGAATTTCCGTATATACTACTCTCTAATCCTCCTTCCTATAACCTAACTTTCTGTAACCAACACAATGCAATGCATTTCTTTTGGCCTGCCTTGTATATATATTCGGGATCCCTAAAGAAAGGGAATTTCATTAAGCTATGTCCGTTTGTCATTCTATCTTTCTGTTTATCTGTTAAAAATTAATTTTTTTAATTGATATTGTGCATTTGTGCGGATGATCATGGCGGTCCAGACGTTAAGGGTTTTACGTGATACCTGCCATGCTGGCAATAACTCACGGTGCTCTCAACACTGGTGGATACAAAGCGTCTACCAGCGACCCCAGAATGGTTCACCCAACCACCCAGGTAATAATTCTCTGCCATGACTCTGTGTAGCCACAACAGACCCTTTGGTGAGGAGTTGGGCTATCTAAACCCGAATTTCGTTTCTAGTTTTGATCTCGCTTCTTCATAATCAAAACAGATCCGCGCTGACAAGACACCTTGTCAAACAGCACCCAATCTTAAGCAAGAGAGACTATGATTATCATGTCGCACCCAACGAATGCAACACCCAGCTCTGTTAGAAGGATCTTTTCTCATTAAGACGAATCAATTACTCCACCATTATCAATGCTTTATAATCTTTTCACCGCCAGTCAGGACCAAGTCACGCACATGCTTGAACATGCCAATGCCGGCCTTCTCATTATTTGCTACTACTTTGACGGGATCTTATTTTAGATCCTAGGGTCCCCAGCCGTAGCCAGTTTCCCTTTTCAGCTATTAGCATACTTTAACAGTTGCTCATGTGCCTGGGTAGACCCGCTGAAACCAGAGACTCTATCTTGTGAACCTTAAGTTCATATAAGACCGCATACACGGTCACTCTGGGGCCCGTACAGGAGGGACCCCAGCATATTAACTTTCGTTCTACAGTGACCCCGCTTGGGGATAACCACAGCCATTACGTGAACTCCCGAAGGAGACCTCACCAATAATCAGTTCATGCACTGGTAAGCACATGAAGCCAACTGATTGCCGTGGTACCAGATAGGACTCTGGTCAGCCTCAGAAATCTTCCATTTCATTCCTACCAATTTCTATTTTAGACAGATAAGGTATTAGTACCCTTAAAACCCTGTATTGCTGTGCCACCTAATGGCGATGTACATGGCCCAGCGCAACATGGACAACCTGCCTAGTCATGGCGGTCCAAAAGGAATGGTCTGATATTCATCATCAAGCATATCGATCGACTCCGAATTACTTCTTGATTTAATTTAGGGATGTCCATTCATCCGTCTTGCTGGGTGTCTATGTATTCTTTTAATCGAGCTCCATGTCGTAATTTTAAAGAAATTTTAATGAAATTTTTCTTTTGTTTTGGTGATGAAGTTCCCGTTTAAAATTTCTTACGCTAATAAGCATTTTTGGATTAAACTGACTCGAATACAACTCGGTTTTGATAAAGTCTCACTAATGGGCCTACTTATATCCCAGTAATTAGTATTTTGAACAAAACTGTAACCCCCCAAACAAATATCCGCTCAGAATAAGCTTTTTGTCCATAGGTGGTTTCAAAATTACTTCACCTTCTCAAAATTTGTCACACAATTTTATCTATATGCCGCAAACTATTATATTAATATACGATTCATAAGGCCCCAATACAAATCTTATGTAGGGTATAGTTTGGTCGGGGTTAAATAACTATAATTTTCTTATTTGTATTAATGTTGTTATTATTATCACTATTATAGTGATTTAACTCAATTTGAAAGTAAAATGCCTTGTGAAAACACATTCATATGAAATTAAATTCCTTGGTAGTAGTGTGCTTTTTCATGCCGCCAATTAATTTTGAACCCACTAAAGTTAAAAACAGAAGTTCAAATTTTCCTTTATTATATCCTTTCACCTTTTTATTTTATTTTATTTTATTTTTTTAGTTTTTATGTCTCTGCTTATTTCTGTCTTTCAGCAAAACTTTAAATAAACATATAATTGATCTCATGACGATGAGGTTTCTGTTGTCTATAAGAGTTTTTAGTTTTATTATGTTATTTAAATTATAATTTCGCATCAAAAAATATGATTTTTAGTTTTTTGAAACTTTATTATTGCAGGTGATTAAACAAATTATAGACCTTTTTTTATTTTTTCCTGAATTAAGGTGAATAAAATTTAAGTCAAATTAAAAACTGTAGGTCCTTTGATTCAAATAATATATTATTGGAAATGAAAGTATAAAACGTAATATCTATTATCAACTTGATGGTTCAAACTAATTTCTTTTTTTATTTCACAAACTAACCATTGGGACTATAAATTTTTAAAACTCAAAACTTACCTTTAAAATACACCTTCCTTTTGGCTCATTCTCTGCTATGGTAACATTATAGTAGGTTTGTTCAAATATGGGCTCATTATCATTCACATCATGTATAGTTACCAATACCGTGGCCGTTGATGACAATGGGGGATGACCATTATCATGAGCCACAACCATAAGTTGTGGTACCGGTTCCGTTTCACAATCAATATGTGTCTTTGTTGTAATCAGTCCTGTATATTCATCAATGACAAACCATTGTGAATATGCATCGGGTGTAGCCAAAAGGCTATAAGTTACGGCTGAATTATTTCCCTCATCACGATCATAGGCATAGACCTGTATGACTGAGGTGCCCAGATCGGAAATTTCCATAACATTAGCTTGATAAACAGAGCGCTCGAATTCGGGAGCATTATCATTTATATCCGTAACACGCAGATGAATGGTCTTGAAAGCATGTAAGGGAGGATTACCATTATCTGTGGCTACAACAGAAAGAGTATAATTAGGTGTTAATTCTCTATCCAAAGTCATATTAACTATAACCAAATAAATAATGTTATCTCTAGTGGTAAGACCAAAATGTCCATCACCTCCATTAAGGGTGACATTAACATTAGAATACTCCGTTTTAGAATCCGGGTCATGTACCGATATTCTGGCCACAAATTCTCCGGGCTCAGCAGATTCTGATATTTTAGGGGTGGCATCATCACTTAAGAATATAACATTAATGGTGGGTTGATTGTCATTTACATCAGTTACCTTAATGGAAACAAATGTGGTAGTTTCCAAAGGTGTCTCACCATGATCTTTAGCCACCACCACCAATTCATGCAGTTCTTTTGTTTCAAAATCTAAAAGCTTATTTACAAAAATCCAACCATTTTTTGTATCTATTCGAAACATTTTCTCTCTATCACTTTGACGACGATTTATGGAGTATTCCACCAAACCATTATCATCAGCATCAGCGTCTGTGGCATACACCTGCAAGACTGATGTGCCAACAGTAGCATTTTCAGCTACAGTGGCAAAATAACGACTTTGATTGAATATTGGCTGATTGTCGTTGACATCTTGTATGGTTATATTAACGGTCATTTGACCCCTTAAGGGAGGACTGCCACCATCTAAAGCTTCTATGAGCAAACTATAGAAGGGTGTTGTTTCACGATCCAAGAAGCCATTAATTTGTAAATCCAAATATAAAACACCATCACGTTCACGATGTGATGATAAACGAAACGCGTTATTTGTATTACCCGACACGATATTGTAGCGTTGTGTATTAAAACGACCGAGATCGAGATCACGCGCCGGATTTAACGTCCTTTTAACATCACGCGGTGTATTTTCCGGAAATTCAATACTCATGACCGCCGAAGGAAACGTAGGCGCATTATCATTCTCATCATGCACCCTTATTAAGACACGCACATTTTCACCACTCAACGGAATGGCCACTAAACTGTATGATGCCCTTGTCTCACGATCTAAACGCACTTTTGTTCTTATTTCGCCTGTTGTATGATCAATAGACAAATCGGTATCTACACCACTACCCGGTACAGGCACAATTAGATAAGGCGGTCCACTATCAACACCGGGTAATTGTTCGCCAATGTAGCCAATTTGATGGCCCATTTGTACACCCTCCGAAACATCAAGTTCTCTTATTAGTTCTGCTGAGGTACAACAAAATTTTGGCCATAAAATGCCTAAGAATACTAATAAAGACCAGCAGGACCAATGACTAAGAGCTAAAGAGTATCTTTTATAGTTCTTTAGCTTTAAAACTCTTCTTCGAAATCTATGGTTCATTGTACATTCGGTTGGTTTTTTTAATTTAATTTGCGTATTTGAATTTGTATTAAACTTAAAAATTTTAAAATTTTCAGTCGCTTTTAATGGTGCTTTAACATTTGCCATATTTGCTTAAAATATTTTTAGTTTCCGTATTTTTTTAAAAAGAATTATATACCAAAAACTTTTGAGTTTCCTTTATTTTTGCCAAATATTTATGTAAAGATTAAAAGCAGCTTTTGCCCTTTTTAGCAAGAGCTGAAAGCTACTTTTTTTTTATTTCAAATTCACTTTTGTTAACGATTTTTGTTGAAAGAGTTTAAAAAAAGATTCACTGCTAGGATTCATGTTTCCACTTATCTTTTCGAAGATCTCTAAAGATTTCTTGTCATAACATTGTCGATAGAATCTGCAATTAAAGAAATTTTAAAAAATTTATGGGTTAATAATGTTTATCGAAATTTCGAAAATTTTATTTTTAAGATAAATAACAAAAAAAAAAAAAAAATAAATAAATAAAAAATAGTTTAGCAAAAAAATAGGTACAACAAAAACGCTGTTGAAAAAACTCTTGTATTTTTCGGAAAGCATTTTTTAGAAAGAAATTTCTTTAAAAATATTAGGAAAACTTTTAGTGCAACAAAAAACACTTAAAAATAAATATCAAAACTCGCACAGGAAAGTATAGCTGGAAAAAATCTAAAGAAGAAGATCTAAAAATGCCAAAAATAAAGCAGAACATAAAGCTTTGCCATTATTTGAATTGCTGTATGCTCCTTTCAAAAGAAAAATTAAAAAAATATCACAAACAAAATTTTAATAACGTTCCTCATTTTACGAAGTTTTAATTCATTTTAAAATTCCATATCTGAAACAAAAAAAGGAGGGGTCCTTTGAAATTTTGAGAAGCGCATAGAAGGCAGAATTTATTAAATGCATAAAAATTACATTAATAGTTTTATTTTAACTTTTGGTTTAGTTGCTGGTAATTTTAAAGACGTAATTCCGTCCCTGTTACTAAATCTTTAATTTTATCTTGTTTGAAAGAGATTGAAAATTCATGTAAATTAATTTTGTTTCTTTTGTCGCTATGTTTAACTTATTCCTCTTTGTAATATAATGTCTAGGATTTCCATTGTAGTTTGTTGGTATTTATTTAAATTAAAGAAAAATAAATTTAGATGAAAACAATTTTAAAAATGGGGTTTGTTTTCCGTTCTGGTTTCCAAATAAAGATGTGGTAGGAAGTTTATTAAATAGGCGAGATACAACCTAGGAACAAATGCTTTTAAGAAATACCCAATTTTACAAGGCCTTTTGGGAATTCATTAGAAGAAAGGTAATGGTAGGCTCGTCAATGAGAATTTAACACCTGCACGCTGGTTATCTAAAACAAAGGTATAAGTAAATTTTAGTTTGGTTTTTTTCACTTATTTTTTTTATTTTTTTGGAATTCTGCGAATTTTAGGTGCAGACATGATTCCGCATAGCGGATCTACAGTCGGTGCACCAGAACACTAATTTGTCAGGTTTAACACTTACATTTTTTAAGGCCTTGCGATTTGTTACAGGGAGCCCAATTAAAAAATTATTTTAAAAAATCTTTAAAACTTTAAAGTTATTTTCAGAAGTTTTTACCACAAAGGTTTTTTAATACAAATATTTATTCGTTATTATTTACCATCTTATTTTAAAAATTTTTTTGATATTATTCTTACTCCTCTAAAGGTCTTGAAGGCCTTCTATCCTTCCTTTATCATATCAGGACTTGCAATTTCATTTTTAATTTAATAGTGCGATTTGTTTTTTTAATTTAATTAATTGCAAATTACTTCAGAAATTTTAGGATTTTACAAAAAAAAATTTTTACAACAATAAAAATTTTTTTAAAGCAAATAGTACAAGTTGATATTCTAGGCACGGACATGTCATAACAAATAAATGTTTAACATTTATATGCAAAAGAAAAAAATTTAAAATAACAACAACAATACGCGCTTAACAAAACCGAACGCAACTGCAATTAAATAACGATTGTTGACTTGTAGCTGCATCAATATGTGAGTGGAATAAATAAATATTGTAGTGTACTCTACTGTAATTAAAAAAATTAAAAAATGTAGAATAATAAATTTAAGAAATTTTATAACAGAATTTTAATACATAAATAAAAACGCAGTTTAAAAGAACAGTAAACCAAAACGTTTTAATAAAGAATGAAATAAGAATTTTTTATTTTTCTGTGGAAACCCTTTTACCCTTGATCCCTAAATAGGCAATTGGAAATTAAATTAATATGTCTTTCACAAAAAAATATTTTTATTTAGAAGAAATTGCCATTCAAAATGTCTCTAGTTCACTTTTTTTCTGATAAGACTATTTTTCTTTTTTTGATAATTGCCCCAAATTGACTGAAACAGCCCTTTTTTATACAAAAAAGTAAACCTTTAATAACCAAAAAAGTATCCCCATTTATGATGCCAATAAGTTCAAAACTTACTTGCCCTAATTAATTTAGTTAGATCTAGAAACTATACGTGCGACACTATACTTTTTTGCAAGTTATTAATACTCATTTCAAGTTGTGAAGTAAAGTGAACAACAGAAGTTCTATCACAACTAGTAATAACATTTTGAGAAGGATAACGCATCGTTGGACTAGTTGGTAGAGTGTAGGCCTGGAATCAAATATAAAATAGAAATTAAACAAGAATTTTTTTAAAGTTTTAAAGCAAATTTAATTAATGTTAGCACTAGATTTTGTTTTAAAAATCTAGTTGTGTTTTAAATTTTTTTTTCTAGTGGAAAATTAAACAATATATTTCGGTTAAATTAGGTAAAACATATTGATTTTTTTTTGTCCTGTAATCTCAAAACACTAGTTTTATGTATTATATTTTACTATTTTCATTGGCTCATCCTATTCCATTACTATTGATCCCACACGTGATTCTAAGATCTAATATTTGCAGAATTTAAAGGTGTCTGCTGAGTTTACGAATGGCCATACAGCCTCATACAGTCAGCCCTGCACCCTTAAAAAATTCTTTATATTAAGCTTCTTAGTCCTAATATTTTCTTAAATATTTTAAATATCACCTCAAATGCCGAAACCCTTCGAGTGAACTCACATGCATTTTAATGTACTCAATAAGCCAACACAGTCTATCTTAAAGTGCGAAATAAGACTTGCTGTCGGCCTCGTTTGGGGTCCAAGTCAAATAAGAAAATAATTTTTGTTCTTTCTTCTGTACAGGGGTCTACTTTTTGCACTTGTTAAGGTAAAAAACTTTGCCTAAGCTTTGAGTCGATAAGTCTTTTGGCATGAGGACTGCCTTTCGGGGAAACAATTTATCTATTACAACTGCTTTAAAAATAATTTATACAAAAAACATTTATGGACAATAAATTTAACCGCAAAAGTTTTTAAAACATAATATTTATCAATTAGAATACAGTTATGGATGCTAAATTATGAAACGTGCCTTATTCAACATGAAAGCTAACTGCGCAAATAAGTTCTAGCATGAGTAGGGTTTGACCTTATTTACACTTTTTTGAAATTTTTCTCAATGTATTATGAGCAAAACCATGTAGGATAGCAATAGTGTAAGAAAACAAACTAAGAAAAGCATGACTAAGACATTATGTGATAATAAGGCAAGGCACGAAAAACTCCAGATTAAAAATGTCGAAACTCTATTATTTTGAGGTAAAGGTAATATAATAACAAATCTGGGGGGATATCATCCCAAAAACCAGGAAAGCTTTTGAAATATTAAAAATCGTTTGGAACTCGATAACTCTATCCTGATGAGTAAAAAATTATATTTTTGAATTAAAAAGTCATTTTTATTTTACTTTAAAGCTGCTAAATACCCAATCCTATTTATAACATCTCTTTTATACAATTTTGAAATAAAACGGTTAAAAAAATAGTCCTTTATTGAATTATTTCTTTGTTCTTATGTCTTAAAATTATTTAATAATATAAAATTAACACTGTATGAAGAAAAAGAAAATGAAATTTTTGTGTTCCATAGAACACATTTATCTTTCATACCACCTTTCAGGTTAAATTATTTTAATATAACTTTATGAATATTTTAATTTTTGCGGATGATTTTTTTTAACGCGGTGTGCTCTGGAACGTATGAACCATATAAAAACAGGGCTCTGTGCTTATTTAATACTGTACCGAGAGATATCAAAAATATGTATTTTTTTGACCAACTCCTCCGCAACGTAATACTAGTTATCTGGCCATATTTGATAACAAATATTACAAGATCAACTATCAGTTTCAGCAAAAATAATAAAAACTGCTAATGGAATTAGATTGGTCACATTCTGCCAAAACAAGAACCCATAAGGTAGTCGAAAAATTAGACATTGATGCCGAAAACATGAACT
>OY757188.1:86789741-86920020 GCA_963583895.1 Melanophora roralis
AAAACGGACCGTCATCTATTATAAGCAATGAACAACATTCTGATTTAAAAGTTCGATGAATTTTTCAAGATCTTGATCGCACAGTTTAAAGGGCAGTCATGCGCAACGATTATCGTTGTCAATAAATATGTAGTGCTGCTGGATCCTGTGCTATTTTCCTCAAAAAGCTGGCTTCAGTATAACAGGGACTCACTTGTTTGTGTGCACCTATGATAATTAAGTAGCAAAGATTTAAATGAATGCATTAACCCATTTAAAATACATTATTTTGCTAAAAATTTTGCTACAAAAAATTACGTCAATATTAGTCCTGATTTCAGAATCAAAAATAATGGTTGTTTTTTGATAAAACACTTTTTTTTATATAATACCAGATTCTGTAAACTGAAAGACAAAGCAAATCAAAATATGTTGGGGGTTCAGCGGCAATCACTAAACTAGTGTCTTAATTCGTAGGCTCCGTCTTTATTGTTCAACTTTTGGGCTCCGTAGAAGAACATGTAGATGTTTTAAGTCTTTCCAAGAGTTAGGCATTAATTACCGAGCTCAACCAATTTTCAGCCCAAGCTTAATTGAAGTTAGTTTCACAATTATTTCAATTAGCTGCTAGTCATTGGCGTAGCTAAAAAAAATTCTAGGGGGGCAGAGGCTTAAAGTGCAAAAAACTTAAAATTGTCTCTCAACCTTATAATTTTTTTAAAATCTTAAGTAATAGAAAGTTGCCCTTAAAACACCCTGTTTTATTAAAATTTCATTTCATCAATATTTTATAAAAATAAAATTTTTTCATTTTAAAAAATTTTTGTTGGTTTTTTTTTTTAATTTAAATTTTTCCTTTGGCCTCAAACTAAAAGTCTTTAATACACAAACCAAAATAATATCAATTATTTTCCTTAATCCTCGCAAATTTCAACAATTTGCTTTGAATGACAATTGAAGACTTTTTCATGTACGTTTTCCAAAAGTAAAATTTTCTAAGCAACGAACCTTAAATTAAACTCAATACGCTTATTGGATTTATTGTGTTTTTTAAAAAGACTTATTTAACCTTTTTAACAAATGGCAAATTTTTAATTTTGGGTCCTTTATTCTTTTACGTTAATATTGCGGCAAATCATAGATCACCACCAACTTAAAACTAAACTGAAAGAATGTACGAACCAGTATCAACAATTTATTAAAAATATTTTTCTAGTTTGTTTGGGGAGGCAAATTGAATTCCTCTTCCCGCAGAATGGCCTTCATACGCCAATGCTGCTAGTGCAGTTTTTGTTAAGTTTTCTTTTAGGTCACTTGGAACTGTTTAAGTTTAGGAGCGGAGTTTTTGTATGCTTAGTCCTGTATCTTTTTTAACTTATTAAATTTCTCATTTCTTAAGGGTAATTTATATATTTTATTTTTTACTTACTTTTTTGCATTGTTTTAATGAAAATATATAAACTTATCTTATAAACATAATATCCTTTTTAACGTTCCTTTACAACTTTCAGGACAATTAATAGTTTATCATTTGCAAATAATTAATTCTAATTTCAAAAATGTAATTTTGTCTATTCCCAGAACTTTGACGTTCCTTTTTAATCGTTGAATTAATTTATATATTTCCAAATCCTTATATATAATTCGTTTTCATTAAATCCCAACTTAAGTCCATATATCTTTGCATACATTTCTACGTATATAATATATATACACCCCAACATATATTAATCCTTAAGCTTATTTAACTTATCTTGACGCATATTAAATTGTAATTTTATTAGCATAACATAAAAGCTCTTGGCATGTTATTAAAATCCCTTTTACCTATCACTTCATTTAAATTTCAGCTACTCTTTACTTCATTCTAAAAGAAAAACTTTAAACCACAATAAACAAAATAAAAAAAAACTGCAAAAAGTGTAAAACAAAAATACTTTAACCATAGTCAAACACATTCATGGCAACATAAAATTCTTTTCAGAAACAAAACAAATGAATAAAACGAATAAAAATTGAAAACAAAAAAATTGTTATTCTTAATCTTAACCTTGTATTGTAAGCACTAAACTAGCATATGAGTTTCGTTTATTGGATTAAAAAACACAAGTAAAAGCTCTATATTCGGCTGTGACGAATCTAATATATACCCTTTACATTGGCCTTTCGAAACCAATATTTTTTTAATCAATTTTTTCATTTATGAAATAATTCGAATTTTCAAATAAAGGTTGGTGTCAAAGTTTACGTGGAAGTTGCAAGAGTTTTTACCCTAATTTCTTCAAATGGCAACTCCCTAAGGGGTGAGGAGAGGGAGAAAGTATCCCTAGGAAAATGCGTGCAAGGAAAAATGAGTTGGTGTCAGTCCTACAGTTGACCTCTTCTCGGGCACCGTGGATGGTGTAGGGGGTTCTTATTACAATTTCCCAAACTTAGTATGGGGTCCCCTTAAACGTTGGTGATAGGGAGTAAGTATGTTCTAGGAATATGTTGGAAGGGGAAACTTATGGGGGTCGGTCGATCGCTTTATTTCTCTAAGGCCGACTTTGGGGAGGTTATTGTTGTTTTGCATGGTAACTCCCTCAGGTGGTGAAAATAAGGGTTAAGTTTGTTCAGGAAATATGTTTGGGAGAGAAAACTAATGCGGGCTTGTAAAATAATTTATTCCTCTAAGGCCGAATCCGGGGAAGGTGTAGAGGGTTTCCCCTAATATCTTCAAATTGTGTATAGCAATCCCTTTATTGGCTTGTGAAAGGGGGAAAGTATGTTCCACAAAAGTGTTTGAAAGGAAAAATTAATTGAAGCCGGTCTTAAATTTGACCTTTGTGGGAGCCTCTGGAAGTTGTGGGAGCAATTAAGAAATTAAAAAAAAAACTTAACTTTGTTTGGCAACCCTGTTATATGCGGGGATAAGGTATATGTATGCTCCACATAAATGTTTGTGAGGAAAAATTAATGGGAGTCGGTTTTGCATTGCGCCCTTCTAGGGGGAAATCCGGTGCAGTTATTCAAGTTTTTATGTACAAGTTTTTGAGAAATAAACAGAGGTAGTCGTGGTTTCTGGCTTATATTTTGGTAATTTATCAGGCGATTTTGCCGGGTTTCAACAGCAATTTCTTCGCGGATATTTTTGATAGTTTGATACTACCTTTTGGTCAATATGATATCTGCGGGCTTCGAAAAGTTAATTTCAACTATAACACGGTCAGATGGGCAGACGGGGGTGCCTTCATCGATTTTACTATATTTTAGAACGAATATAATATTCTTTATGGGTTTCTAGGTGGATAATAAAAAATTACAAATAGAATGTTAAACTTATATATCCCTTTTCACTAATGTGAAGGGTATAAAAACGAAACTTTTTCTAAACGAAGTGCCACATATTGCAAAAGTCTTCAGTTTACTTTAGTGTTTCATACTTCTATATCTTCTTTAAGTTATTTAGCTATAGATTTGTATGTGTGTGTAATTATCCACATACGTTTTAGTTAAGGCGTGGGTTGTTTAGCATTTGTGGCTTACATTCAATGTTTTTATATAAGGAGAAGAGGTTACAATAAAAAAAGTGTGTCTTTAGAATAACATTTTATTTCTACAAATGTTAGGTACCTTTTTTATATTAATAGAGACCCATTAGATTAAGTTTTTGTGTTGCTTTTTACCTTTCTTTAAAGATTTGTTTTCATTTTGTTCGAACAGTGGCTTGGTGTGCCATTAGTTAGCAAAGATTTATTTTAGATTTATTGATAAAGCAAATAATCAAAGCGAGTCTTTTGGTTTTAAAAAATATAACATAAAATTTAAAAAAAAAAAATCGGCTTTAAAAATTGAATTTCAACAATTAACAAGAAAATACCAAGGAATAGCTTTACACGTCTTGCTTTGCTGGACATAACCCTACTGCTTGTGGTACATAGGAAAACTTAACTCCGTTTAAGACCACGTATCTGCTATTATAGCTTTAATTTATTTGTAATATAAATTTTTCCATTAAAAACTGTAGTTTTCTGTTCTAGGTGTTTTGTCTAAAATATGACAAATAAAAGAAAAATCTATTACGAGACTGTAAGCCAATCACGATATGGGAACTCTATGAAAGGAATTCTCTTAATCATGTTTGCTTTTTCTTTAATAATATATAATAAAATTTGATGATTATATTTGCGCTAATACTTTGTTTAATTATTTTCGATTGCATAAGTCAACTACAACTCCTGCTATAACCTTCTCCTTTTCATTATTAACAAAACCGTAAGTTTTAAAAGTTTTTGTACCAAAGTATAAGCTAATAGGTACTTTCATTCGTTGGGTGTCCCGCATCTTAATTTAAACTAACAGACGTCTTTCTAAAATAGTCCAACTAATTTAAAAAAAGCATGTGAGCAGTTTACATTTTCGTCGTAGTACCACATTCAATATTTAAGACCCTTCAAACCTTTATGTTTTCAAACCAAAAATAAAGGTAAAATATCATTGCCTTAAAAATGTATAATTATGTGCTTCCAAAAAGTGTGTTAGATTAAAACAAATCGATTTAGTGAAATCAAAAATGATAATACTTTTGTGTCCTTTAAACTTTTGCTATTAGAAGTTTCCCTTCAATTCACGAATTCTTTTAAAAAATGTTACAATAACAAGTTTTAAATATGCCTTAAAAATTCTCATAAAAATCTCGGTGGGTGGAGTGGCATTGCCTACTTGTTTACCTTCAAAGTTTTAAAATTGAAAGCCACCAACATATTTTTAAAGTCTCAAGCTAAGATCACACGATTGCGGTAATGCACCAAGCTGGTCGAATTTTTATTGTGCTAATATTGTGCACAAAAATAAATTTTGTTCCAATGAAAATATCTGCAGACATATGATTGCCTCATTTTATAAAACTTTTATTGGTACAAGTTGGTGAAAAATATTTATTTGGCAATAAATGCTGCCGGTCGTTCATACGATTGATCAAATATGCGGCAACACAATCAGCTGTTAAAGTTTCCATTATACATAAGCATATATCAAGGCGAATTAACGTAAGGTGCACTGAATTTTAAGCCTGAGAGCAATATATTTTGTCAAAGTTTGCTTACTTTTGTTTTTGTATATTCATAAATATTTGCAAATTTTTGTTAGTTTTTGAGTAAAATATTTAAAAATTGATAAAAATAATAAAATTGATAATTCATATGTACATATAAATATAATTGAAAAATATTTTTATGATTAAAAGAAAAACTTTCTTACTCCCAGATGTAATTGAGAGTACCCAAAAAAAAGTTGGCGCGTATTGTAAACTTTGTTTGCCGCTAAAGAACACAATAATTTTGGCACACTTTTGACATTTTTATTTGCATTTAAGTTAATCGCACGGTTGCCACATCAGAGTTGCATTTGATTGGTTAAAACAAACACAATATTGTTCGCGATTGCCACGTGCCTCAAACAATTGTGCAATCACACGATTGGGCAATAAAAAATGGTGAAAATTGGTGCATTATGGCAATCGTGTAATCCCACCTTTATCATAACCGTTGAATTGGAAGAATCTTTATTCAAAATTTTTCGTTGTGGGCGTTATATGCCTTAAATATGCGATTAAAATTTTAAAAAAAAAAAAGGTGAAGCAGAAGAACCAGTTAAGACGGTTTAATTTTTGTGGGCATGGCACACCCACTTTTTTTGGCTTAAAAACTTTGAGAAGGAAAGCGTTAGTGTACTCACAAGGTTATATGTATTTAATAAGAAAGTTAAAAGTACCTGTTTTCAAGTTTATGTTTTAGTAGGCGTAGCTTCACCTACTTTAAATCCTTAGAAATTTGTTATATATACATAAATGCTTTATAAATCAGAAGAAAGTTTTATAAAAATCAGTGAAATATATGTATGTACCTATGTATTTTTTATGGGCGTGGCACTAACAATATTTTTGCCTTAAGAATTTTGTTGCTACCGAAGCTGTATATGTGCACAAGGTTTCAAAAAAAAATAAATTAAGTAGAAGGACCATTAAAAAAGGTAATTTTTTTGTGTGGCATCACCAAATTTTTTCAAAGAAAATGTTGGCTCTAAAGATATTAATATACAAACAAAGTCTCATAAAAATCCGTGAGGACATTGACGCTCTACTTTTTTGTGGGCGTTGGCTTGAAAATTTTGCCGTTAGAGTCCTATCGTATGTGTGATAAAACTAAAAAAATTAGTGCAGGAAAATCAAGCCCATTTTGGATGCCTTGTTTTTAAGCGAAAAGTATTTAAGGAAGCGTTTTTAATCGAGAAAAACAAAAAAACGGTCCGCTAAGCAGGTTCTGGATTATAAAGATGCTGAAGCAAACCCTTTTAGTAATTTCTTTAAAAAGAACTGATATGGCGTGTTCTCTTTAATGCTCGCTTTAAACAAGCTAGTTGCGTTAGGTTCTTTTTAATATACTGACTAGATTTTAGCAGAACATAATAAATATGAATCACTAAATTTGGAGCATTTTTCTCTAGCGCTACTTGGATTTGGTACCGTTTTGGTTTGAATGCTGCGATATGAAACAATAGCAATTGGTTAGAGTAAAGATTAATTGGGGGGAGAATATTTTCTCCTAGAGCTTCAAGCAGCATTAAGATCATGAAAATCATTAATTTGTTAATAAAAAATTCTATAACTTTTTTTCAAAATTATTTTGTTTTTAAATTTTCCTGCCTACAATACTGTACATAAGTGTTTCCCTTTTTGCTCCTCTTAAGAGTGTCTCTCATTCTGTTCTGTTTTTTATTTTTGCAACTTTTATTGCTTTGTTTAGTTTTTATGCATCTATTGGCGTCACATTGTTGCCTTTATATGGTTTTCTATAATTTAATATTATTAAAGGTTTGTGTACAATTATCAATACCCCTTCATTTAAAACTTCCTTATTTAGTTTTATTTATTATTTTTAAACAATAAAAAAAATATTATAAAAAATAAAACCACAAATTTCGTTTCCAATTTTTGTTTAATATTTTTTTCTAATTCACAAAAAATATATTTTTAGTATTTCAAATATGGTGTTGATATAATAACAAAAGAAAATAAAATAAATTTAATAGATTTTTCTAAAATATTACAAAATTAAAAAAAACAATTTATTTCATTTTGTTTAAATAAAAAAAACCAAAAGATAAAACAAACGTTAATATGTAGATTAAAAAAAGGCATTTGATTAAAAGTCATTAAAAAATGAAACTATAACACGAAGAAATTTAAATAAATTTTATTTGCTTTGTTAGGATTCATATTTATTTGTGAAACAGATTAAAAAAATATTTTCGAAATTAATGAATATGAAATTAAAAACATATTTTATTTGCTTCTTACATTTCTTTGTCTTGAAATTTATGTGAATTTATTAACCACAAATAGTTTGGGCACTTTTTTGAATGCTTCTTTAATACAGATGATACAAATAAAGACAAAAGACTCTAGGTTTTTGAACTTATGCACATTCATTAATGTTAATTTGTCTATAAAACCGTTTTATTTTATTTAAGATTTTAACTTAAATCTGCTATACTTTAATGTTTACTGTTTTTATAAATTTTTTCAAATGCAATATATATAAACTTATTTTAATTTTATTTATTCTCTTAGATTTTAAACAATTTTCTCAAAATTTTTGCAACTGTTATAGTTGCAAACATATTCTTTGGTACTAAGATCCATATGAGTTATTTTGGAGGGTCGAATGATATTTCAGCCACAGGACGATCAAGTACTAGGTTATTTCTGCAGGCTATAAGATGTTGAAATCTCTATGACTGTTAGCATGAGCAAACAGGACCAGGACTATTCTGCCTCTTCTGCTGCATTAGGCCAGTACTGGCAAACTGGCAACGGAAAGCTGTTAACTGTTTGTGGGTATACAGAGACGCAAAAGAGCTTATTATAATAGAAAACCAACAATGCGAAAAAATCTTTTACAAAGAAAATTCGTTATATAAGCGAATTCAGGTCATTCCATAAAGTTTTAGTTATAAGTGTCATTAGTATCTAGCAGAAACTTGATATTAACCTTCCGAATCCAAGTATCAAACCTTGGCATACGTCTGAATGTAGCAAAAAACGTGAGATTTGAAACAGCATGGAAGCTTGATGTCGGAAAATTGAAGACTCACTAACCAAATCTTACTTTGCTCGACTCTGAAACAATTGCTTAGGTAGAGCACTCTCCGCCTTAACAATACTGCACCACGATGGAAAATCATTATCCAATTCCCTTAAAAATCCCTGGTATGACCAGGAGTATCGTGTTAGTAAAACGAGAAAGGTCTAATCCGCAGAAAAAATAAAGAAATGAAAAGTATGAGCATATCAAAATGTTGTGGAATCATAAAATTCTCCCAAAGAATTAAGGATCAGATTTAAAGCTATGTTAAAGGTTAATTCTTGCGCAAAGATAAAGAGGTGATTCTATTGACTTATGCAGGTAATAAGCTGAGGATATAGAAATAGCAATTTTTATACCTGTTTGTATTTGATAATAGCGTACTTGTATAAAACCTGAGACAGAAAAACCAAATCCAAGTAAGTATCTAAAAAAACCAAAAAGATCCTTTTTACAGGGTGTCTGGCTGCAGATTTATACCTTCAAACTTAAATAAAAATGTTATAATTGACAAAAGGTTTAATAAAGAGCATTGAACTATATAACTGAAACGCGGGTTTTATTTCTTAAATAGTATATCTTCCCTTTGTCTTCCGCCGAGTTAACCACACAGTTCAAAAAGAAGCCTTGTGTGCTTCACAAAACGTTTCAGTAAACTTGGCCCAATTTAGCTTTTTTCTAGACGAATATCTTCCTTTCAAACCACAAAAGATTAGTAATTAGTATAGTATCAATGGGATGTCCCCTAAGCGACTGATCAGTTTTTGGGGAAATTTTCCCTAAGCAAAGTCATCGAAGCTCTGGCTGTGTGTGCAATCGCCCCATCCTGTTAAAATCACGAAAGTAAAAAGGACAATGGATGAGCTCGCAAGTTTAATAAAAATAATTCCATAAACATTCGTCGCCTGGGCTCAAGAATTTTCGAATAATAAGTTCCAATTAACTCATGCGTGTATTAGGCAAGCGAAACAGTTACCCTGGGGCATTGTAATGGTTTTTGATGTTTCAATCTAGGGCTGCGTGTTCTTAAAAAACCACAAACGGCAGTTTTGCTTGTTGACGGTGCCGTTAAAGTCTAAATGAGCCTCGTGGCCCGAAAAAATGGGATTTATAGTGCAAAAACGCTTCAACATCGTTTCAAAAATTGTTTGCATCAATCAAAATTACTTTTTTTCAGTTCTTAAACCAGTTGAATTTTACCAAGTAAGAGCGCTATATTCGACTGTGCCGAATCTTATATACCCTTCACATTAGTCTTTAAATATACCCAGCCGAGTAATTTTGTACTGCAAATAATATAATAAAAAACCTTGTGATAGTTTTAAAGCCCATAGAAAAAATAAAAAAATTTTTTACGTTCGTATGAATAATAGAAATAGATGAAGAAGATTTAAAGTCAAGAGTTTTAAAAGTTTTCGACATTATTCATATTTAAAGGTTAATAAAACTTATTAAATGTTCTAGTTCCCCTGCTCTTCTCCAACTTTTTCTCCAAAATGTATGAATTATTTAATAATTACTTTTTGTAGAATATTCGAAGTCGATAGCTGTAATAGTTTTCCAGAAGTAGCGTATCGAAAATTTTATAAAAACTTGTAAAAAAATTTTTCCTTAAGAGCGTAGCCCTTGACGTCCAATTACTTTTTGTAGAACTATTGATGTAGATAGCTGTTATAGTTTCCATAATATAGCGCATAAAATATTTCATCAAATTTGTGCAATTGTAGGAAAAATACCACTTCCCCTAATCCTATCTGAAAATTAACTTTTTCATTATTGAGACCCCTACTCTAAAAGAGTCTGTGCTAAGTTTTGTGGCAAGAGTGACTATTATTTACTGAGATATATAGGGATATATGGACAGATTTTTTCCTAAAAAAAATGGGTTGTTTTGGGTTTTCGCTTATATCTCGGTCAAGAGTAAACCGATTTTGCTGATTTTAAATAGCGATTGTCTCCAGGATATTTCTTATAGTTTGACACCATTAACTGATCTGTATCTTTTTATTTAACTCCGGAAACTTGATTTCAACAGACGGACAGACGCACAGACAGAGAGACAGACAGACAGACAGACAGACGGACAGACGGACATGGCTATATCAACTTCCCTATCTATAAGGATCCAGAATATATATGGGGTCGCAAATGGATAATAAAGAAATTACGAACGGAATGACAAACTGATATATACCCTTATCACTATGTGAAGGGTATAAAAAGATGAAACCTCAGACCATTTCATAAATAATTGCTCTTGAAAGTCTTAGTGAGGCTGCTCTTTTCTGTATTGCAAGTCGCGAGCTTTTACGTAAACTGCTTTCAACCAGTTCAATGTTTCGGGAGTCCTTAAAGATCGATCGGGCCCCGGTTGTAGAACATTCTTAGCCGAAGCAGTTGAGCGAAATCTATGCACCCACGAACGAACTAAACTTATACTCGATGCCTCACGTATTTGCCGAATAACCGAACTTTGAACAAAATTGTCGATAAACAAATACGTAAAAATCATTACTTTTAAAGAATGTCTCCATAACGAACGCGCGAGGCCCACTCGACCACTGAAATATCATGACTGACAAATCCGCACAATCGATAATTCCAACGGCTGCACCCTCCCTCCGCATTGTTTATTACCTTTTGAAATAATCGCGTTTAAAAACACAAATTTTCCACCAGACGCCCGTACCAAGGGCAACTAAAGTGTGCCCAGACTATCACTAGAAACTGCACCGAAATCGCACCTGATTCTTTAAAAAGTGGATTTGCAAAAAAAAACACAAAAAATGGGGCTAAAAATTAGACTTTTTGCTTGATGGGGCAATCGGTGTGAACAAACTATTAGGGAAAAGAGTTTTGCCTGTTTTTTTTTTTAAATTTTTTCTTTCGACATTATGCCGTCTACACTGGTCCAGTGACTAAAACTAGAAAAAATTATATGAGACCTGAAGATAACAAAGTCGCCTTAACCATGTCCGTCTTTTTGTTTTCCAAGTCCAACCTAGCATTGATTCAAAGATATTAGAACTCGCTACAGCTTTATTTCTAATTTGCGACATTAACTATTAAACCACTTAAAAAAATTTCTGTGGAATATATTTGTTACTTTTATTTGCACAAAAGTTAAACTTAAGATTTCCTCTGAAAAATTAAAAATATTTTTCACATAAACTAAGTGATACACCTTGACTATTTTTCATGATATATTCGACACATTTAATGATATTTGAAGTATTTTATTCTCTAATGAAGACATTCCAAAGATATTTGTCACTCACTGGGTGACTCATATCATATATTGACTTGAAATGTATTTACCGTTATATATTGGATTTTATAAAACGCATTCCTCAAATAACAATTTCTCAATTATAGTGGCTCCTTCTTTGCTAATAATTATTACATTTAGAAAATAATTGTTGAGCATTAGAAAGAAAGACTCACACTCTTTTAACAACAAATATTTATAAAATAAATGAAATTTTTCTAGTTTAACTTGTGACACCGCATATCAAGTTTACATTTTGACACTCTTTTGACATGGTTACTTAGACAGATGGATGGTTAAATGATTGATTATTTATTTAGTTGGCTGGTTGGTTCGAAAAAAAATTTTAATACGATGACTGATGGCACCATCTTCAACTCAGCTTGAAGTGAAAAAAATAAAACGTTAAAATAGAAATAAAATAATTAAAATCTAAACTTGCCACCATTTCCCACAACCACATTCTTTGTAATAAATACAATGTGAAGAGAAAAACTTGTCATTGTATGTCTCTTAAGCTTTGTATATGTAATTACAAAGTGTTTATGGCAAAATAAATTTTACAATTAAAATCCAAGAAAGAAATTAAAGGTTAAAGTAATTATTTAAATTATTGGAATTCTTCTGTTTTGTTTTTTAATTCTTTTTTTGTGCTGTTTAATTCTTTTGATTTTAATTTAAATTAAATTTCTAAATATTTAATCATTCTGTCAATTTAAGTCTTTCCCTTGATGTTTTTGTTTTAGTTTAATTTTACATTTTCATTTCAGTTCATTTTAAAAATCCATTTCAGTCTTAATGTTGATATTTATTTCGCTGGATGCATTTGAGTAGTCATTCGTAGTTGTATACGACAAAGAAATAACTAGTTAGCCAGTCAACATTAAGAACATCATTGTAATGTTGTTGTTATTGTTGTTGTTGTGTTTGCTTCTGCTAAGATGCTCTTCTTAGCATTTTCTTTTAGATTCTTACGGCATGCGGTGCATGTGTATCTGCTTGACTTACTGCCTGCATGCATTTCTGTTTAAATTTTTATCATCACATTTTTACATTTCTGTTTGTCGTTTTCTTTTTCTTCTTTCTTAACTACTTCTTTATTATTTTATTTTTGTCTAAATTATTGGCGCAGTGAAAAGTAAATTTATTTTCGTAAACTAAGAGTTAAAGAAGTGTAACTTTTAATTATTTTGTGCATTTTGGAAGAAATTTATTATATTTTTTTGAGGTAATTGTCACATCACCGATGCTGTGTTATAAAACTGTCTATATACTATAGGGTGTTTGGTAAAAATATTGAGACATTAACCACCACCATAAAGTCTCTGACTGGTTTCCGAAAAATTCCGGGCGTTAATCATCTCTGGTAAAATTTCGGGGGCATGAACCTAATGCAATCACATGCGCTGCTGACACGCTGGGAAAAGATGGTGAAACATTGAATGAAAAGGCGACTACCACCTCGGTGGCTTTCCTTGATCTGGACAAACAGAAGATGAGAAAAAATTAGGCTTCCTGAAACGGTGCATGACGATTTGATACCCATGACAGTTTCAGTTGCTTTTTAAAGACTTTTTCAGCCATAAATATTATGATAAAGGTAAGAATGTTCAATTTCTCTTTTGCTTTTGCCTGACCCTGAATAACAGCAAGCAGGATGGACAGTTTGTCAGATATGGCTCGCAGCAGACAACGTTGTTCGACTGTGTTCTAAAATACAGTTTTCACATTTTGAAAAATTATCATTTAGTTTTTTATTAAACTGCAAAAAGAGGTGCTAAGACCTATGGGACCTATATATGGGCCAGTGATCGGCAAACGAAAAACACAAGCTGGCGGAGCAGTTCACAAAATTGGGTCCTCTAATTTTAAAACTCTGAAGTTTTTTTTTCATATTTTTTATTATTGAATCTTCGCTTATGCGAACTAACAATAATTATTCAAATCTTAAGACCAATTAATTAATATTAGTCCGGCCAGTGCCAGACTAAAACTTAAGTTCTCATAATAAAATAGTTATCTTCATTTAAGCGCAATTGTATCCCTCCTTTTCAGACGGGAATGTCTATTATGTTGCAAGATACTTCGAGCGAGCGGGTTTGAGAAGGAAAGCGTTAGTGTACTCACAAGGTTATATGTATTTAATAAGAAAGTTAAAAGTACCTGTTTTCAAGTTTATGTTTTAGTAGGCGTAGCTTCACCTACTTTAAATCCTTAGAAATTTGTTATATATACATAAATGCTTTATAAATCAGAAGAAAGTTTTATAAAAATCAGTGAAATATATGTATGTACCTATGTATTTTTTATGGGCGTGGCACTAACAATATTTTTGCCTTAAGAATTTTGTTGCTACCGAAGCTGTATATGTGCACAAGGTTTCAAAAAAAAATAAATTAAGTAGAAGGACCATTAAAAAAGGTAATTTTTTTGTGTGGCATCACCAAATTTTTTCAAAGAAAATGTTGGCTCTAAAGATATTAATATACAAACAAAGTCTCATAAAAATCCGTGAGGACATTGACGCTCTACTTTTTTGTGGGCGTTGGCTTGAAAATTTTGCCGTTAGAGTCCTATCGTATGTGTGATAAAACTAAAAAAATTAGTGCAGGAAAATCAAGCCCATTTTGGATGCCTTGTTTTTAAGCGAAAAGTATTTAAGGAAGCGTTTTTAATCGAGAAAAACAAAAAAACGGTCCGCTAAGCAGGTTCTGGATTATAAAGATGCTGAAGCAAACCCTTTTAGTAATTTCTTTAAAAAGAACTGATATGGCGTGTTCTCTTTAATGCTCGCTATAAACAAGCTAGTTGCGTTAGGTTCTTTTTAATATACTGACTAGATTTTAGCAGAACATAATAAATATGAATCACTAAATTTGGAGCATTTTTCTCTAGCGCTACTTGGATTTGGTACCGTTTTGGTTTGAATGCTGCGATATGAAACAATAGCAATTGGTTAGAGTAAAGATTAATTGGGGGGAGAATATTTTCTCCTAGAGCTTCAAGCAGCATTAAGATCATGAAAATCATTAATTTGTTAATAAAAAATTCTATAACTTTTTTTCAAAATTATTTTGTTTTTAAATTTTCCTGCCTACAATACTGTACATAAGTGTTTCCCTTTTTGCTCCTCTTAAGAGTGTCTCTCATTCTGTTCTGTTTTTTATTTTTGCAACTTTTATTGCTTTGTTTAGTTTTTATGCATCTATTGGCGTCACATTGTTGCCTTTATATGGTTTTCTATAATTTAATATTATTAAAGGTTTGTGTACAATTATCAATACCCCTTCATTTAAAACTTCCTTATTTAGTTTTATTTATTATTTTTAAACAATAAAAAAAATATTATAAAAAATAAAACCACAAATTTCGTTTCCAATTTTTGTTTAATATTTTTTTCTAATTCACAAAAAATATATTTTTAGTATTTCAAATATGGTGTTGATATAATAACAAAAGAAAATAAAATAAATTTAATAGATTTTTCTAAAATATTACAAAATTAAAAAAAACAATTTATTCCATTTTGTTTAAATAAAAAAAACCAAAAGATAAAACAAACGTTAATATGTAGATTAAAAAAAGGCATTTGATTAAAAGTCATTAAAAAATGAAACTATAACACGAAGAAATTTAAATAAATTTTATTTGCTTTGTTAGGATTCATATTTATTTGTGAAACAGATTAAAAAAATATTTTCGAAATTAATGAATATGAAATTAAAAACATATTTTATTTGCTTCTTACATTTCTTTGTCTTGAAATTTATGTGAATTTATTAACCACAAATAGTTTGGGCACTTTTTTGAATGCTTCTTTAATACAGATGATACAAATAAAGACAAAAGACTCTAGGTTTTTGAACTTATGCACATTCATTAATGTTAATTTGTCTATAAAACCGTTTTATTTTATTTAAGATTTTAACTTAAATCTGCTATACTTTAATGTTTACTGTTTTTATAAATTTTTTCAAATGCAATATATATAAACTTATTTTAATTTTATTTATTCTCTTAGATTTTAAACAATTTTCTCAAAATTTTTGCAACTGTTATAGTTGCAAACATATTCTTTGGTACTAAGATCCATATGAGTTATTTTGGAGGGTCGAATGATATTTCAGCCACAGGACGATCAAGTACTAGGTTATTTCTGCAGGCTATAAGATGTTGAAATCTCTATGACTGTTAGCATGAGCAAACAGGACCAGGACTATTCTGCCTCTTCTGCTGCATTAGGCCAGTACTGGCAAACTGGCAACGGAAAGCTGTTAACTGTTTGTGGGTATACAGAGACGCAAAAGAGCTTATTATAATAGAAAACCAACAATGCGAAAAAATCTTTTACAAAGAAAATTCGTTATATAAGCGAATTCAGGTCATTCCATAAAGTTTTAGTTATAAGTGTCATTAGTATCTAGCAGAAACTTGATATTAACCTTCCGAATCCAAGTATCAAACCTTGGCATACGTCTGAATGTAGCAAAAAACGTGAGATTTGAAACAGCATGGAAGCTTGATGTCGGAAAATTGAAGACTCACTAACCAAATCTTACTTTGCTCGACTCTGAAACAATTGCTTAGGTAGAGCACTCTCCGCCTTAACAATACTGCACCACGATGGAAAATCATTATCCAATTCCCTTAAAAATCCCTGGTATGACCAGGAGTATCGTGTTAGTAAAACGAGAAAGGTCTAATCCGCAGAAAAAATAAAGAAATGAAAAGTATGAGCATATCAAAATGTTGTGGAATCATAAAATTCTCCCAAAGAATTAAGGATCAGATTTAAAGCTATGTTAAAGGTTAATTCTTGCGCAAAGATAAAGAGGTGATTCTATTGACTTATGCAGGTAATAAGCTGAGGATATAGAAATAGCAATTTTTATACCTGTTTGTATTTGATAATAGCGTACTTGTATAAAACCTGAGACAGAAAAACCAAATCCAAGTAAGTATCTAAAAAAACCAAAAAGATCCTTTTTACAGGGTGTCTGGCTGCAGATTTATACCTTCAAACTTAAATAAAAATGTTATAATTGACAAAAGGTTTAATAAAGAGCATTGAACTATATAACTGAAACGCGGGTTTTATTTCTTAAATAGTATATCTTCCCTTTGTCTTCCGCCGAGTTAACCACACAGTTCAAAAAGAAGCCTTGTGTGCTTCACAAAACGTTTCAGTAAACTTGGCCCAATTTAGCTTTTTTCTAGACGAATATCTTCCTTTCAAACCACAAAAGATTAGTAATTAGTATAGTATCAATGGGATGTCCCCTAAGCGACTGATCAGTTTTTGGGGAAATTTTCCCTAAGCAAAGTCATCGAAGCTCTGGCTGTGTGTGCAATCGCCCCATCCTGTTAAAATCACGAAAGTAAAAAGGACAATGGATGAGCTCGCAAGTTTAATAAAAATAATTCCATAAACATTCGTCGCCTGGGCTCAAGAATTTTCGAATAATAAGTTCCAATTAACTCATGCGTGTATTAGGCAAGCGAAACAGTTACCCTGGGGCATTGTAATGGTTTTTGATGTTTCAATCTAGGGCTGCGTGTTCTTAAAAAACCACAAACGTCAGTTTTGCTTGTTGACGGTGCCGTTAAAGTCTAAATGAGCCTCGTGGCCCGAAAAAATGGGATTTATAGTGCAAAAACGCTTCAACATCGTTTCAAAAATTGTTTGCATCAATCAAAATTACTTTTTTTCAGTTCTTAAACCAGTTGAATTTTACCAAGTAAGAGCGCTATATTCGACTGTGCCGAATCTTATATACCCTTCACATTAGTCTTTAAATATACCCAGCCGAGTAATTTTGTACTGCAAATAATATAATAAAAAACCTTGTGATAGTTTTAAAGCCCATAGAAAAAATAAAAAAATTTTTTACGTTCGTATGAATAATAGAAATAGATGAAGAAGATTTAAAGTCAAGAGTTTTAAAAGTTTTCGACATTATTCATATTTAAAGGTTAATAAAACTTATTAAATGTTCTAGTTCCCCTGCTCTTCTCCAACTTTTTCTCCAAAATGTATGAATTATTTAATAATTACTTTTTGTAGAATATTCGAAGTCGATAGCTGTAATAGTTTTCCAGAAGTAGCGTATCGAAAATTTTATAAAAACTTGTAAAAAAATTTTTCCTTAAGAGCGTAGCCCTTGACGTCCAATTACTTTTTGTAGAACTATTGATGTAGATAGCTGTTATAGTTTCCATAATATAGCGCATAAAATATTTCATCAAATTTGTGCAATTGTAGGAAAAATACCACTTCCCCTAATCCTATCTGAAAATTAACTTTTTCATTATTGAGACCCCTACTCTAAAAGAGTCTGTGCTAAGTTTTGTGGCAAGAGTGACTATTATTTACTGAGATATATAGGGATATATGGACAGATTTTTTCCTAAAAAAAATGGGTTGTTTTGGGTTTTCGCTTATATCTCGGTCAAGAGTAAACCGATTTTGCTGATTTTAAATAGCGATTGTCTCCAGGATATTTCTTATAGTTTGACACCATTAACTGATCTGTATCTTTTTATTTAACTCCGGAAACTTGATTTCAACAGACGGACAGACGCACAGACAGAGAGACAGACAGACAGACAGACAGACGGACAGACGGACATGGCTATATCAACTTCCCTATCTATAAGGATCCAGAATGGATAATAAAGAAATTACGAACGGAATGACAAACTGATATATACCCTTATCACTATGTGAAGGGTATAAAAAGATGAAACCTCAGACCATTTCATAAATAATTGCTCTTGAAAGTCTTAGTGAGGCTGCTCTTTTCTGTATTGCAAGTCGCGAGCTTTTACGTAAACTGCTTTCAACCAGTTCAATGTTTCGGGAGTCCTTAAAGATCGATCGGGCCCCGGTTGTAGAACATTCTTAGCCGAAGCAGTTGAGCGAAATCTATGCACCCACGAACGAACTAAACTTATACTCGATGCCTCACGTATTTGCCGAATAACCGAACTTTGAACAAAATTGTCGATAAACAAATACGTAAAAATCATTACTTTTAAAGAATGTCTCCATAACGAACGCGCGAGGCCCACTCGACCACTGAAATATCATGACTGACAAATCCGCACAATCGATAATTCCAACGGCTGCACCCTCCCTCCGCATTGTTTATTACCTTTTGAAATAATCGCGTTTAAAAACACAAATTTTCCACCAGACGCCCGTACCAAGGGCAACTAAAGTGTGCCCAGACTATCACTAGAAACTGCACCGAAATCGCACCTGATTCTTTAAAAAGTGGATTTGCAAAAAAAAACACAAAAAATGGGGCTAAAAATTAGACTTTTTGCTTGATGGGGCAATCGGTGTGAACAAACTATTAGGGAAAAGAGTTTTGCCTGTTTTTTTTTTTAAATTTTTTCTTTCGACATTATGCCGTCTACACTGGTCCAGTGACTAAAACTAGAAAAAATTATATGAGACCTGAAGATAACAAAGTCGCCTTAACCATGTCCGTCTTTTTGTTTTCCAAGTCCAACCTAGCATTGATTCAAAGATATTAGAACTCGCTACAGCTTTATTTCTAATTTGCGACATTAACTATTAAACCACTTAAAAAAATTTCTGTGGAATATATTTGTTACTTTTATTTGCACAAAAGTTAAACTTAAGATTTCCTCTGAAAAATTAAAAATATTTTTCACATAAACTAAGTGATACACCTTGACTATTTTTCATGATATATTCGACACATTTAATGATATTTGAAGTATTTTATTCTCTAATGAAGACATTCCAAAGATATTTGTCACTCACTGGGTGACTCATATCATATATTGACTTGAAATGTATTTACCGTTATATATTGGATTTTATAAAACGCATTCCTCAAATAACAATTTCTCAATTATAGTGGCTCCTTCTTTGCTAATAATTATTACATTTAGAAAATAATTGTTGAGCATTAGAAAGAAAGACTCACACTCTTTTAACAACAAATATTTATAAAATAAATGAAATTTTTCTAGTTTAACTTGTGACACCGCATATCAAGTTTACATTTTGACACTCTTTTGACATGGTTACTTAGACAGATGGATGGTTAAATGATTGATTATTTATTTAGTTGGCTGGTTGGTTCGAAAAAAAATTTTAATACGATGACTGATGGCACCATCTTCAACTCAGCTTGAAGTGAAAAAAATAAAACGTTAAAATAGAAATAAAATAATTAAAATCTAAACTTGCCACCATTTCCCACAACCACATTCTTTGTAATAAATACAATGTGAAGAGAAAAACTTGTCATTGTATGTCTCTTAAGCTTTGTATATGTAATTACAAAGTGTTTATGGCAAAATAAATTTTACAATTAAAATCCAAGAAAGAAATTAAAGGTTAAAGTAATTATTTAAATTATTGGAATTCTTCTGTTTTGTTTTTTAATTCTTTTTTTGTGCTGTTTAATTCTTTTGATTTTAATTTAAATTAAATTTCTAAATATTTAATCATTCTGTCAATTTAAGTCTTTCCCTTGATGTTTTTGTTTTAGTTTAATTTTACATTTTCATTTCAGTTCATTTTAAAAATCCATTTCAGTCTTAATGTTGATATTTATTTCGCTGGATGCATTTGAGTAGTCATTCGTAGTTGTATACGACAAAGAAATAACTAGTTAGCCAGTCAACATTAAGAACATCATTGTAATGTTGTTGTTATTGTTGTTGTTGTGTTTGCTTCTGCTAAGATGCTCTTCTTAGCATTTTCTTTTAGATTCTTACGGCATGCGGTGCATGTGTATCTGCTTGACTTACTGCCTGCATGCATTTCTGTTTAAATTTTTATCATCACATTTTTACATTTCTGTTTGTCGTTTTCTTTTTCTTCTTTCTTAACTACTTCTTTATTATTTTATTTTTGTCTAAATTATTGGCGCAGTGAAAAGTAAATTTATTTTCGTAAACTAAGAGTTAAAGAAGTGTAACTTTTAATTATTTTGTGCATTTTGGAAGAAATTTATTATATTTTTTTGAGGTAATTGTCACATCACCGATGCTGTGTTATAAAACTGTCTATATACTATAGGGTGTTTGGTAAAAATATTGAGACATTAACCACCACCATAAAGTCTCTGACTGGTTTCCGAAAAATTCCGGGCGTTAATCATCTCTGGTAAAATTTCGGGGGCATGAACCTAATGCAATCACATGCGCTGCTGACACGCTGGGAAAAGATGGTGAAACATTGAATGAAAAGGCGACTACCACCTCGGTGGCTTTCCTTGATCTGGACAAACAGAAGATGAGAAAAAATTAGGCTTCCTGAAACGGTGCATGACGATTTGATACCCATGACAGTTTCAGTTGCTTTTTAAAGACTTTTTCAGCCATAAATATTATGATAAAGGTAAGAATGTTCAATTTCTCTTTTGCTTTTGCCTGACCCTGAATAACAGCAAGCAGGATGGACAGTTTGTCAGATATGGCTCGCAGCAGACAACGTTGTTCGACTGTGTTCTAAAATACAGTTTTCACATTTTGAAAAATTATCATTTAGTTTTTTATTAAACTGCAAAAAGAGGTGCTAAGACCTATGGGACCTATATATGGGCCAGTGATCGGCAAACGAAAAACACAAGCTGGCGGAGCAGTTCACAAAATTGGGTCCTCTAATTTTAAAACTCTGAAGTTTTTTTTTCATATTTTTTATTATTGAATCTTCGCTTATGCGAACTAACAATAATTATTCAAATCTTAAGACCAATTAATTAATATTAGTCCGGCCAGTGCCAGACTAAAACTTAAGTTCTCATAATAAAATAGTTATCTTCATTTAAGCGCAATTGTATCCCTCCTTTTCAGACGGGAATGTCTATTATGTTGCAAGATACTTCGAGCGAGCGGGTTTGAATGTGTTTCCAGCTCATTTAAATACTTGTCCACATATTTCAGGATTTCGCTTTTAACTAGTGGAACTTCTAGATCCTTATGGATGTTGCTGTTTTGACATACCACGGAGCACCAGTTATCATTCTCAGAATTTTGTTTTGACGACGTTTTATTTTTTCTATGTTAGAGACGGAAGCAGTGCCCAATAATTGTATACCGTAGCACCAAATTGATTTAAAAATTGAGTTGTATAGTAGAAGTTTACAATCCAGATGAAGCACAGAGTTTCTACCCATTAGCCAGTAGATTTGAGCAGCTTTAAGTTTTATTTGAGTCAGCTTCGCATCAATGTGAGGCTTCCATGTGAGGCGGCGGTCTAGGTGAATACCAAGATATTTTGTCTCGGATCGTTGAGGCACCATATGGTTGTTAATAGTGATTGGGATGCATGTTTCTTTGCGTAAAGTAAAAGTTACGTGGGTAAATTTTTGTTCATTTATTTTTATTCCCCATAACTTTTCCCATTTCTCAACTTAGGTTACGTTTTGCAGCAGTTGGTTCGAAGCCTCTTTAGGGTCTTTATGAATAATAAGGAAAGCAGTATCATCAGCAAATATCGACGTGTGTGTAAAACTATTGGTTGGCATATCTGCTGTGAAAAGGAAATACATGATTGGACCTAATATACTCCCTTGGGGTACACTAACCACTATTTGTTAAGAAGAACTTATTTTGTTTACCTCTTTGATCATAAATTTCCGACCCGTTATGTATTTTTCTAAAAGGTTAAACATATTGGCTGGAAGATTGAGTTTTAGTTTGATTAACAGGCCTTCATGCCACACTTTATCGAATGCTTGTGAGACATCGATAGAAAGCGCGGAACAGTACTTTTTTTCCTCAAAGGTTTTTCTTATAACCTGCACCAGTCTGTGAGTTTGTTCCATTGTGTTATGTTGACTTCTTAAACCAAATTAGTGATCTGGAATGCAGTTTTTGTCAGACATAATCGGGCTCAGCTTGTTTTTAAGCAGCATTTCGAACAGTTTCGCCAAAGTTGGTAACAAACTTATAGCTCTATAAGACTCCACCTTCGAAGGATCTTTACCAGGTTTAGGAATCATCTTTACTAAGGCGACTTTTCATATTGGCGGAAAATGTACAAGCCGAATAATGTCATTAAAAACTCTGAAGTGAGCCTAAAAATGTAAAACGTCAGACAAAATCTATGTAGTAGTACACAAAGTATTAAATATTTGTAGTCATGGCCACCATATTATTTGCCTGTTGCAAGCTTGGCCCCATTCCGAGTAATAAATTGAAACACCATCCTACATTTTATATTCATTGACATAATTGCTCTTCTCAAAGCTGGGCAATCCGTTTACATCTGTTGGATATGCGTTTGTTCTGCGCCAGGTTTAACATTGCCCCTTCCTCCATTTGTAGGACAGTATTGTTGCCTGGGAGCCAGAAGTACACAGTGGCCTATAGTTTTTTCAACGAAGCGACTATTCCGTTTTTTCCTCTGCTTTAGAGCCATTCCTTTGAAAATACGTCCTTTGGAGCATCCACCCAGGGTCTCGTTTCATGTAAACTAAATCTAAATCTCCTCATATTACCCTTTAGTTTATCCAATAGCTTAAGCACATAAGAATATTTAATTAGATTTCTGGGCTTTTTTTTACCACTGTTGTCATTTGGGAGAGTGCAGTTGCCTCTGATTCTGCTTGCTGAAAAAAAAAAACTAAAATTTGTGTTTTGCGTTCGTCAACAAAAAAACTCTCCTTGGTAAGATAAAGGGTCGAGATTTATCTTTCTAAAGAGGATGAAGAGATGCTTTGATCTTTTGCTTTAAGATCACATTACGTTGACAAAATTTAATAACTTTGCAGGCTATGTCAAAACTTCCTTGTACTTTGAGGAGTAATCTCCCGGAAGCATTGTTGCCAGCGACCCAAATATATTACCTTCAGTTCTGGAGACTTAAAAGGTATAAAACCACACACAAATGCATGATTTGCAAACACATAACTATTAAGGCACTAAAAAAGGAGAACATTTTTTTCTGTACAAAATAACAAATTTTAATTCAACTTTAATGCCGCAAAATCTTCTTCTCCCAACCTCTACGTGATCGCAAAACTTCCACTTAGTTTTTCATTTAAATATTTTTCTTCTGATGCTGCTCGCTAGCACAGGTCTTTCAAATGCAAAAGTTTGATTTTTTCATGCTAATAAATAAAAAAAGTACCTGCAAACCAATCTAATGTGAGTGTTTTTCATATTTTTGATTTAACACCTCATGTTTTTAAAACATATTTTCATGCCGCATCCTTCTTCTGCACCCCAACGACACAATCATCATAGTCGGACAACTAACAACTTGAAGCAAAAAAAAACATGGTTGGAACTACAAAATGGAAAAGTTTTTTCATGTTTCTATTTGACCAGGTATTAATGCATGTAGGCTCTCTTTCTTAGGTGCAAGCATGTACATGTGCGAAGATATGACGTTACTTTTATGTCTGTCCAGCTGTCCGTCGTCCATATGTTCGTCTATCTATTACGATTCCGTATTTTTTTTTTTATTTATTTATATGTTATACAGGTTTTGGTAGTTTTTAGTTTTTTTTTCATTTATTTTTTAATATTTTTTGCCAACTCAAATAGATAGCAATTGTACACAAAATATGTACGAATAGTGTTGCGCCATACTTCATTGCTGGCAAGTGCATATGGTTTCCGTTCGTTCTATTCAATACAGATAAATTTAAGAGAGAAATGATTAATATTTAATACCCCCTCTTACACCCTTTGCATTTGAGTATTTCTTTTTCTATGTATTCATTTACTTAATTTATAAAATTGTATTATTATAAAATACTTTTTCTTAATACTTTGTTGCTGGCATCTTATACCACAATATTCTCCTCAATGGTTCGTATGCCAGTCTCTCTGTCGGTTTTTATTTATTACATTTTAAATGATGTTAATTTAGTTTGTTGTTTATTCCGTTTTTAAAGTGTTATTTTTTATACTGATAAGATATGAAATTTAAGTTTGTTGATCTATCTTTTTTCAATGCCTTGGATTGCATGTTCAAGTGGCAATTTTAGGTGGGCTCTGTGTTCTCATTTCTACGGCAGTTATATTAATTTTAATGATACTTGGTAAATGCTAGTCCGATATGGCAATTATGATGCGTTAATCTTTTAGCAAAAAAATATAAAAAAAAATATTTCATCTAGCACTTCCTTTCGGTTTGCAAAAATATTGTAGAGATTGTATAATTAATGATGTTTTCAAATATTTTTTTGTTTGTATTACAATTATAATATAATTAGTTGTGTGGCAGAAAAAAGAAGCATATTTTTTTTAAGGCTATGCCATTAGCCTACTATATTTTTTTATAAAAAAGGTTTTGAATATTTCTGATACATTTTAAAAATGGTTTACATTATTTTTATTGTATTCCCAGAATGATTTACGCATCATCAAAAACATGTTATAGTTTGGCACAGAAGATGATACTTAATAATATATTTCCGTTGTATTTATATCAAATATAGAACTATTAAGGTGTCTTATTACCAAAACTATATAATTTATTTTTTATTTTGTGTGAATCATACCAAAAATTATGGCAATTATTGACATTAAAATAGTAAATAATTTATAAATTCATAAGGTTTTGTATGTTGGCTTTTACCATATTTTTTTAAATAAAACATTTTTTACCCAAGAATTCCCTTTAAACTTAAAAATTATTAAATAAAATAATAACATTATAACAAACAAGTAAGAGAGCTATATTTGGCTGTGCCGAATCTTATATAGCCTTCACATTGACCTTTCGCAATCCCAAGCTTTTTTTTATTTTTATCAATTTTTTTACTTACGAAATATTTCTAATTTTTAAGTAGGGGTCGGTGTCATTTTTTAATGCTCCACGGGTGACGGGGAAGTTGTAGGGGTTTTTATCCTAATGTTTACAAATTTTGTATGGCAACCCACTTAGAGGGTGGAGATACGGGGTAAGTATATTCTAGGAATATGTTTTGGATGGGAAACTAATGGGGGTCGGTCGTACACTTTATTGCTCTAAGGCAAATTCTGAAGAAGTTGTCATTTTTATATCATTTTTGTAAATTTTCTATGGCAACCCCCTTAGGGCGTGGAGATAGGGGGTAAGTATATTCTAGGAATACTTACGTTTGGGAGGAAAAACTAATGGGGGTCTGTGATACGTTTTTTTCCTCTAGGGGCAACTCCGGGGAACTTGTAGCCATTTTTACCTTATTTTTTAAAATTTTGTATGGCATCCATGTTAGGGGCTGGAGATAGAGGGTAAGTATGTTCCACAAAAATGTTTAGATGGATAAAATAATTAGGGTCGGTCTTACATTTTACCCTGGAACCCTGGAAGCCGTAGAAGCAATTGTAAAAATGTTTAAATTAAGCTTTGTATGGTAACCCTGTTATATGTATGAATACTAATAATAATAAAATTTTCGTTTTTGGTGTGGTTTAATAATATAAACATGACTGATTCTGTTTTTTCTTTTTTTGTTGTTTTTTTTATTATTACATACATAAGTATGTTCTTTGTTGTTGTTGTAGACTGAAAAACAGGAGGTAGTCTTGGTTTTTTGCTTATATCTCGGTCATTTATCGGTCGATTTTGCTGTATTTCAATACCGGTTTTTTCGCGACTATCTCTGACAGTTTGATATGACTTACGGGTCTATACAATATCGGGGGGCTTCAGAAAGTTGATTTCAACCATAACACGGACAGATGGACAACGCTAAATCGGCTTCCCTATCTATAAGGATACAGAATATATATACTTTATGGGGTCCCAAATGGATAAAAAAGAAATTACAAACGGAATGACAAACTTATATATACCCTTATCACTTATGTGAAGGGTATAAAAATTGGAAGATATGCCTTTCTTATTATCAACATTTCCTAAAAAACCCAGGTTGGCAACCAAAACAAATAACGGTATCGGTACCGGTACTAAAACAATTTTCATTTTGATATCGATATTTTGATTATATCGATAACGTTACCTATCGATACAAAACTTTCTATTTCGGTATCGGTATCAGTATTTTAATTACATGGGAAGCGGTGAACCGGTATAGGTACAGGGTGTCTGGTAGCAAATTTATATTTGTAAATACGATTATTTCAAAAAATATTAAGCGTTGCAGAGAGACTGTGGCACCATTGGAATAACCGATTGTGCGGATTTGTCTGTAACGATGTCGCAGTTATCGAGATAGTATCAAGCGTTCGCTGTGGAGACATCTTTTATGGATAATGGTTCTTACGTAATTGCTTGTCAACAATTTTGTTTGAAGTTCGTTATTCGGCGAATATGTGATAGACCGAGTGTGAATTTATTTAATCTGTGGTTCCAAAGATTCCGCGCAACTGCTTTGGCTATGAGTGTCACACGGCCAAGGACTTCCGAAAATATTAAGCAGTTTAAGTGAAAAATCGCGAGTTTTAATATGGAAAAGAGCAGCCTTACTGGAACCACCAAGAGCAATTATTCATGAAATTTGAAAAAGGATCCAAAGTTCCACTTTTTTTAAATCCAAATCTTTCAAAAACTGAAAGAAAGTGACTTTTATTTACGAAACAAATTTTTGTGAACGATTTTGGAGCATTTTCGCACTATAAGTCCTATTTTTTGGTCCCGTTAACAAGGAAAGCTTCCATTACTGATGTCCAAAAACCCGCAATTTTCGATGAAAACATCAAAAGCCATTGCATTGCCCCAGGTTAAATGTTTGGTGTGCCTTATCTATGCATTAAAAAAAAACATTATTTTCTAAAATTTGCGAGGCCAGTTAACGAATGTCAACAGTAAAAATTATCGAGGCATGATTACGGATTTTTTTCATAAACCTGCGGTTTAAACATGATGAGGCAACTGCACACATGGCCAGAGCTTCGGTTAAGTTGCTAAAATTTCTTTTTAAACTGATCAGTTGTTTTGGGGCCATCTCATGGCCACCGAGGTTGCCTGATCTAACTCCCATGGATTTTTTGAGGCTTTAAAAGAAAATATTTGTTAAGAAATCAGCTAAATTTAACCAAGTTTACTACAGCGTGTGGCGCAAAACACGAGGCTCCAATTAAAAGAGTGTGTTCAACTCGGCGGAGGACATTTGGATAACATACATTTTAAAAAAAGCCCCATTTCTCTTCTATCGTACTTCTGTATTCATAAGTGAAAAACTTTTTTTTCCCTCCTGCCGACCGAAGCTTAAAGTTACCATGAAAATTATAATTATTGTACAGTAAACAACTTTGTTGCCCACAGCCAAACATAAAGCTTCTTCTTGTTTATGAGTGCATTCAACCCATCAAAAACCTTAATTTCCTTAAAAAAACATCAACAACAGAAAAGTTAAAGAATTTTCAAAATTTTATTTCTACCACCAAAATTTTTCGACTTTTAAAGCGTTTAAATCAATGTAATAAAATTAATGTAATGTCATTATTTTTATCCCTTTTATATCCATTAATTTCCTCTAACGTTTTTTCTTCTTCTTTTTAATAGTTCAAGTTGTGTTTTTAATTACTTAAATCGCTTTGTTTTTCTTTACTTCTTTTTATTAATTCTCACAATTTTGTTTTTGGTTGTTGTGTTAAATAGTTAACTAATAAATAATTAAGTATGAACATAAGTTGGGTAAAGTAGATTTTTTTTAAGTCCAAAAAAAAAAAACATTAAATCATATTTTTATTTAAAAAAAAATCATCAAAATTATAATAAAATCATCATTGTGGTAATGCTTTTTATTTATTGTTCTTAAGTTTTGGATTTTGTTTCTTGAAAATCTTTCATTTTATATAATTCAGTTTTTTTATTAAAACCTTTTTGTCATTTTAATTTATGACCCTGTTGGAAACCTTTAATGAAGCCCATAAAGCTAATATTATTACCAACATCATAAACCCTAAAAATAGATATTAAATTTCCTAGATTTTCATAATTATTAGGTATTTAAAAAGAAATATTTTTGAAAATGAAATACCAAGAAAAAAAGAACATAAATTAAAAATTTATGACATAATTTCACAAATAAAACAAAAATATAAAACATAAATTTTAAAGATATTCATTCGATGCCCCCAATTTTCTATAAATCTTTAATCACAAACATAAATAGCAAAAAGAGAAAAAACCTAAATTATGGTTATAAGAAGGGAAGAAGAGAAGACTAAGATTCATATGTATATTTGGAAACACAAATTATTATTAATTAAATAAAATTGCTTCCCATTTTTCTTGATATGAAATTAAAAACATATTTGAATATAAAAAATTTAAAACTTTTAATAAAAGTTTAAAAAAGGGCATTTAATTTTACAAATTATGATTTGCTACTTTCCTAACTTGGACTCCAATAATTAAATAGAACAAAAAACACCCTGTTCCCAAGCATATAAACTGTAAAAAATGCTGTAAAATATCTGTGAAAAACAAAATTAAATTATCTTTAAAAATTTTTGAATTTTTTTAACATTAAAAAAACACAAAAAAAAAACAGTTTACGGGAAAAACGCGTATAAATTTGGACTAATTTATCCCTTGACTAACATATATCTAACTATTTATATAAATATGTGTGTGTTTGTATGTATACGCAAATGTACCCTGCAGGAAATGTCAATAGTTAAACTCTAGTGATTCACGGCATTGTCACCAGTACTACTGACAAGCTATATCCTAAACAATGCTCTTTGCTATAAATGAAAATCTACTTCTGGCATTGATACAATTAACAAGATAGTTCCTTTGAAGGCATTGGATCCAACCATTGACTATTATCTTTTAGCAATTCTAGTCTACAGTACTACTGACTAGCTACACTGTTGGAAATGTGTTTTTGCAATAGACATTTAATATTCGGCTGCCATTGAGTAAAAGTATGAATCGTGTATGCAAATCACTTTTATAGCAATAAACAATTTATAAAGACCATTACGTCGCTGATACGTTATTAAGTTTGGTGGCGAACGGAAGCAGCAAATTAGCTGACATTGTTTCTCCTATCAAAGCTTAAAATAGAACTGTAGACCTATTGTTGACAATGCCGCTAAAAAGGCAATAAAATATTATACAAAAGTGCTAGCATGGGGACACTTCTCCTAAGGGTTTCTTTAGGGTATACTCTTAACTTTTAACTGGTTTTTTTTTTGTTAGAAAAATTTGTTTTTCAGTTCTGTCTTTTTCCATAAGATTAGGAAACAGAGAAAAAATTAATAAAAACAATACAAAACGATGTAGTAGCGTCAACATTTTTCCTAAGTTCTAAAACATTAGAGCGTACCCTTGCAATATCCTCTAAAAGTGGCTTATATTAATATCTTAATATGTGTGTATTTTAGAAGATGCGTTATTGTAGCTTAGCTACTTTTTTCCTTGAGAGTTAGATACTAATATTAAAATGAGAATATACATTTGCATTGTATGTGTGTGTTTGTTTACGTAAGGCGTGATTATAAACTTATTTTAGGTAAGAGTTTCAAAAAATTATGGTTAATCGTTTCCTTAATTCTAAAAGGTGTTAAGATTTTAAATCATTTTTTCAAAACAATTTTAAAAAAGAAATAAAAAAAGGAGAAAAAAGGAAGAAAACGGAAGGATTTTTTTCTAATTTTCAATATAAGATAATATATTTATAAAGAATTTAAGGGCTTAATCTACAAATTTATATAAGTTAAGATAAATCATTGTAATTGATTGCAAAAAAATGCAATTTTGTTAGACTTTAAAAAAAATGATTTAATTTTGTTTATTATCTCGTTAGTTAGAAAACTGAGTTTAAATAAAACAAACTCATAAAGCATATGACACTAGTTGTCCAGTAAAATCTGGAGTTTTGAAAAAATTCCAAGCTGTTTAAAACTTTAAGTTTATAGTCAAGGACACGACTTAAAACACAAAAAATTGAAACGCTTATTAGACCTTCAAAATTGACTTAAAACTTTAAGGGAGCTTAGAAATGATTTTCTCTATCTCGGTTGATTAGAAACAAGGTCGTCGTATTATAATACAAAGCTCAGTAGATACCCTCGATCGAATGGCAAGGAGGACCCTAATATACTGAAAGCCCCGTTCTTGTAGATTTAAGTCTTGTCGCTTATATACCCAAGCTCGCAGTATTACATGCTTTTCGAGACACCTATTTTCAAAAGGATATAACGTATCTAAATTAAGCCCCCCAAATATTATAGAGAGTAACGTAGGTTCGACTAGCCGAATAACGACAAAAGAGAATGAAATACAATATAAAGAATTTTCGCAGAAAGTGCTAAGCTACATCTTGCCCACTCGCAACATAAGCGCAAAGCTTTATTAAAGTTACCCAAACAAAAACTTCTTTTAAATCACAATTCACGGCAAGAAAAAATTGAAGCAAAAAAAAAATCCCAAAGACGCCCAGCAAGCTGTCAATACACACCAAAGCAGAGATATAAAGGACTGTCTCGTCAGTGAACTTTTATGTCAGTATACTTTCAGTTTTGCAATTTTTACTTCTTACGGACCTATAGTCAAACTTTGAATCATAGAAATCCATATATAATTAAACAAATAATTAAACTGTCATTAAAATGCCAGCTGCAAATTTTTATAGGTTGCAATTTGTAGAGATAATTTCAGAGGTCTGTAGGCATAACAATTCTGTATATAAACTTAACTTTAATATGAAAAAGGCTGCGCATTTGGTGAAAAGTTAGTTGTATAAATTAGAATTATTAAGTTACTGTTTCTGCACTTAAATTAACTAAACAAAAGGCAAGGCTTTTCTAAAAAGATCAGACTAGGTAAACAATTAAGTTTCACTGCAGTGTGGCAAAAGTAACAGTGTCTTAAAAAAATAGTAAATAAATTCTTAATTTTTTAGTCTGAAGTTAATTGTTTGAAAAACTTTCAGCTAAAACGACCGGACATCAAAAGGTTTAGGAAAATACCAGACAAACAATACTTCTTTATAGTAATGCGAATAAAATGAAATATTTTTTTTTTAACTTGCCTACTCATCTACTTCTCCTTCATCAATATAGGGCTTCTAGTTTTGTGAATCGGCTTAGCGCAGATAAATAAACGAGCCTCTTCACAATTCAAAAGGGGCAATAAGACATTAACTAGATCTTAGTTAGAAGTTTGAAATAAAAAACACAACCTCTATGTAATTTTTGAATTTATATGGTAAAACAGTTTTCTTTTTATCCACGTGAAAGTTGAGTTATATATTAAAAAACTTAACTAAATAAAAAACCTAAATTTTTTCACCTTAAAAGACAGAAATTGTGGATTTTTTTGCCTGTAAAAGCATTTAACATGTTGAAGTAAAGAACTATTAAAGGCATCAGTACCGTGTAAACAATTCTCTCTTTTATTAACATATTTTTTTATTGATAATTACATGCCACTCATTGCTGATATCCCACAAATCTTACGTCTTGCATTCTACGTCCTTAAAGCGGAAATAATTATATATCTTGTTTAAAAATGTTTTATGTTGTTCTACCATATACATATAACTTGATATATAAAGAATTAAGAAACTTTTGGCATTTTTAAAGTGCTTAACGCGTAAAACTTTTTAACTAAAAGAAGTAAAACTAATTATTTTCTAGGGACTGGTATATTACATGGTGTTTTGTAAATATATGCCAACCTCTTTTGAAAAATCTCAAACTGTCGCAATTAACAATAATTATTTTAAGTTTTCACACTTTAATGGCTGCATTGCATTTTAAACTGAATAAACATTATACTTCTTCACCCCTCATATTACATACAAAAGACTTAAGACAGCTACTTTCTTGCATCAGAAAAACTAAAAAAAATTAAAAAAACTCAAAACCTAAAACCAAACAAGCATTCCTCCCACAACTCTTTATAAAGAAATAGCGAAACTAAATACATATTATTACATTTATTTTTACACATTTTTTAACGCATTTTTCTACATAATTTTAACGTGATTTTTATACATTTCTTTGAAAATACCTTTTAAATTAATAATTTCTTCCACAATGACATATAAGACATTTTAATATTTTCATTTATTGTCACTATTATTTCATTTCTTTTAACAATATGAACGCCAGTAATAACACGCAATTTTAATATCAAAAATAAAACAAATAATGGTATTTTTTCACTTAATCCCCATGGCAATAGCATGTGGTTGAGGAGAGTGGCAGTTTAGTAACTGAGCCACACATTAAGGATTTGGATTAAATTGCCTATAAAATCTTCGAATTGCATTGAAAAAGTACATAAGTCCCCTAATGCGTTTAAAGCAAATGCAGTAAATTTGCACAATAAAAGCAATAAAAAAGAGTTAGTCATTAGAAACACATTTGTGGTAATAAAAGGGTAATAGAAATGTCAACACATCTATTGTTTTTAAATTATTAACATCTTTGGTTTTAAGTATCTTATGCAATGAGTGCAGCAGAGAAGTTTTAGATGACCAAGTTAAGTGGAACAATAACTACGTTGAGTTTTCTGATAAATGCCTCCCCTTTAGCTACTTTAATCGATATAACTTTTGCTAAGAAAAATCGTTCACTGATAATCTTTTAGGGGACAATACAAGATGAAATATCACCGTGGGCCATATAAGAGACAAATTGGATTGGTAAATACTCTCTTAAGCGTATAGTCCGACAATTTGTTACTCATAGCTGAGCAGCGGTAATAAATAATATATTTGAATGCTTGCTTAAGGCCTTCAACATAACCAGAATATGATTAAATAAGATGAATGTAACGACAAATGCTTTTAAAAATAATAAAGAAAATATAATAGGTACTGAAACCCAAGTGATTTTAACGCTTGGCATAAATAAAACTTGCCTTCAGTCATCACAGTGATATTAGAACATAGAAAATAATAAAAATATTATAAACAAATGTGTGGCAAAACTGGAGTATATCTTTCCTATGAAAACTCTCCAGACTTTTAAAGCAGAAGGTCACATGAAAAGGAATCCGGCCGGAATTCCACTGGTTAGCACGTCAGTATACTTTACACTTATAGCTTAATATGCTTTTAAGCTAACCAGATAGTTTTTGTTAAACAAAATAGTACTTATAGTGCAAAAGGGATACGCAGGAATAGCTTCAAAAAATAAGCTTTCGATAAAAAGAAGTTGGAGACAAGAGCCCAGAGTATCAGAACAAAATGGGTCAGTATGGAAAACCGTGTTCCAGGGGTAAGGTGTGTTAAATCTCGAAAAGCTAAAAGAAGAGCAAAAGTACTTGAATAGAAAAGGAGTTGGTTAAATACATTAGGTACATTGTAAACTCAAGTGACAGCTTATCAAAATAAAAATCGAGAAAGAGGATATTTTTAGTATGTGTCTGAAGAGAGCAGAGAAAACAGCACTTATTTCTATCAGAACCTGTATAAGTGGTTGCTTTATATGGCAGCTTACCTTGCTCGCAAGCTGCTAAGTGGAGTCTCGTTCTGGCATGACCGTACACAGAAAGAAAAAGCACATTCTAAAATCAAGAGTTTTATTCTTGATTTAATCCAAAATCGAACTTAAAATTTTTAAGAAAGATCCTTACTTAGATTTTCTTATATCAAGTCTATTCGGATTACTTCAACAAATCAAGCAGAAAAAAACTTGTTATTTTAATATGTTATTTTGCATTTAAAAATAAAGTGTCTCGGTGACCTAGAGGTAGCGCGCTAGTGCTAGAGTGCGGAAAGTCCCTGGTTCGATTCTCAGCTGCGGTAAGAACAAAAATGAAATTTTTAAATTATAACAAAATTAAAATAAAATACAATAAAAGTCTTCTTCCTTAATAAACCACCTTAGGTCAAACAAATTAGTTTTCATTTTTGGATTAATCCCGTTTACGCTTAAATCAATCTTTTCAAAGCTTACATCAAGTACGGTTTAAGCTTAAGTCAATCCTTTCTTGGCTTAAATGTGGCTAAAAGAAAGAAATTCGTACTAGAAAAATCGTACTTGGTTTAAGTAATTTCATACTTGGTGTAAGAAAAACCGTACTCACCATACTTTTGACACCGCTACGGCTTAATTTAAGTAAAGTTTTCTTAGATAATTTTTTGTGTGAACAAATGGACAGATTTAGCATCTTTTAGAATTTGCTTTACTTAGTCCATCTGTTGAAAAATCTCTTTCAACTAGTCATTCTGCCTACACACCGATTTATCACTAAGTCATCTACGTTATAACTGTCAAAAAATATTTTTATATTGTCTGATAACAAAGGCAAGGCAGTCGCAGAAAAGTAAAAAACCCCTTTACTTTTCTTTTTGTTACTCCCATAATTTTGATAGTGAACATTGCAAGGAAATCTTAAATCTCTTGCATATCAATTTACCACCCAGTGACTTGTTAACACTAACAAAAATCTGAATACATCTTTCGATTAAAGGTTATCAGGTGGGTCGTGATAATACTTTTATTTAGTTTTATGTCAATTGTTCTTAGTCCATTTAAGAATATGTTTAAAGATTCTTCTTTTGAAAGCCCTCAGCGAAAATGCAACCAATACGATGTTAGAGACATTAAGATTTGATTTAAGTTTAATTAGCTTTTCTGTTCCTTCATAATTAAAAAATTATTTATGGGCTAGATTACTTAAGTTCCACTCAAAACAACTCTTTTTCACAAGTATTAGAATAAATACCAGAGAAGGGCATATAAAGTGTGTAGAAAGAACAAAGTATGACCAAGGATTTCAATAAATTCATATCAGTAGCTTAACATCTGTTGGATTATTATGTGACTCATCGAAATGGATTTAAAACATAACCCAAAGACAAAATAAACAGCTCTGATATCTTACATTTTGAAAATAAAATAAATTTTAAATATTATCAGCTTTAATTTTATCACAAATACGTTTGGTGTAGGGTGTTACACGTATAAAGTTTAGCTTGTTGTATACACAGAGGAAAAAAATGTTAACTCATTTAAGGCTGGTGTTAAATTAGAGACAAATTGTTTTCAATATTTCAAAAATATGTTTTCAAAAATAAAAAATCAAATGGGGTCAAATCAAGAACAAATTATAAAAATACCAGAATTTGTCACATCAATAATACTTTGAGTTTAAATAAAGAGCAAAACATTTGTAATTCCAAATTTTGTAAGTCCCCTGTTTTTAAATAAAGAGCACTTTGCTACCAAGTAAGAAAAAGCTAATATTTAAAAAAATTAAAGCGTTTTTGGAAGAAGAGGAACTGTTGTAAAAAGGAGAACTTCACATTTTAAAGAGAAGGAATTGTTTTTTGTGAAAATAGGCACCAGGACTCCCTAACACCTTCTTATTATCCGTTTGCAAATAGAGCTTAAACATGCACATTTCAGTTTTGGCAACGGTGCTTTTTAAATAGCTTTCTTCTTTGTGTTTTATTAAAATTTTCTAACTTTCTAAAAATAATGAAATTTAAAAAAGTGTTTAATTCCCGTATTCTTGTTTCTTAAAAAACAGCTTAACATGTTTAAGAACTTTTAAGTACTTCTGGAGAAATTAATTTTTTAAAGTTCCCAAGAAATAAATCATTTGATTTATTAACAGTTTATTTAGTAAATCTCTTGCTTTCACTGAATAAAAAGCATTAACAGATTAATTTGGGGAAACTTTATTTGCCATTAAAGTTTTTTTTCCTAATTTATTACAGATCGCTTTCACACAAAAACGGTCTGTTGTTTTTCTAAATTAATTTACGAAATAAATTTTTCTATTTGATTTTTCTCTACACATTAGCAATAACTTAAAATTTTATAACCTTAAAACTTTAAAATAAAACTTTTTATCCCAAAAGTGGCTAATAATGTTTAACGTTTTCTGGTTTTTATCTTGTCCCTACATTATAGTGTTTTTGTTGTTTTTCATTTTCCACAACCGTTATTAAACGTCACTATTTAAAAAGTAATTTATATGCATTTTATTGGGGAGGTACTTTAATAGCCACAAACAACTGGTGGAATTTAAAAATATATTTATACCATTTATTAAATAATTAAAAAACTTTATATCATTTTCAACTTTCAAATTTATTGAAAGTTTTAATGGTTTGTTTTGTTATCATAAATTACAAGAAATAAATCTTGAAACATAGTTTTTAGTTTAAACAATAACGGTGTTCATTAGTTTAATTAAATATTTTTTTATTAAAAAACTTTTCTTTGTTTAATCAATAATTTTTTACACCAAATTTTAATTTTTTATTAAACGCCTAAGTTTTGAAACAAATAAAGATTTTATGGTAAATATTTTTTAAAAACCAGAAAACATTTTCACATGAGTTTTAAAGTTTGGTGGTTTAAAATAATTAAGTTTATCGTTTGAAAATTTGTTTATATTGATTTTTTTTAATGAAACTACTTTTACTTTGTTTATTTTTTTAACTTTTTAAACCCAGTTTTTCTTTTAGCACAACAACTCAGTATCGTAAATTATTAAATTTTAATTTGAGATAAAAAATAAAAAACAGACTTTTTAAATTAGTTTTGACATTATTTAAAGCACCTTTAACAAATTTCTATATAATTTATTTTTTAGATTACCAGAGCCTTTGTGGGCAACAGATATTTTTTTATTTTTCATATGTATTTTCTCGTTTTTAATTTATAATCTTGTTACAAATATTTAAATTTCTAAGATAACACATTTCAACAATTGACAAAAACACCAGCTTGTGTCTTAAGTCTTTTGTATACATTGCGATTATGTATTTAGGTCCGTTACAAAAATTTTAAAATAAAGGAATTTAATGCAGCCGAATTTAAGCAAACCTCAAAAACAAATATTAAGACCGTTACCAATCTAAAAATTTCTGGGATAATTTCTTTTAAATATATTTGCAAGGTAAAATTTTTGTATTCTAAGAGGCGAATGCCGAGAAATTATTTTTATTTTATTTGAAGCCAATTAATTTATATATGAAGGGAAATAAAAAGTATGAAATAATGATTCGTATAAGTTACCCATTAAAAAATTTCGCACCAGTCACATTTTCAAAAAAGCTTTATATTAAAAAATTTTATTTTACATTTCAATTGAATAACTTTAAACAACTATTAGAAATCTTTTAAATATTAATTAAAATAAAATTATTAAATGCCATCTCTGGAACATTGGTAAGAATGTGATGCTAAAATTAAAATTCTTTAACTAAAATATTGAAAAATTGCAGTCATTGTGGTCTTCGCGAGTTTTCTTAGCAGATAACATGTTCTTTGGGCATCTTTCTATTAATAAACATTTAGAGTTGTATTATCCTTGAGATTCAAATTTAAAAAAATCAAATTTCATGGTTAATTCATAATTTTTTATTTAATAAAACATGGTTGGATTTTAATTTTTTTTTAAACCTTAGAACTGCAAAAACTTTTTTATGGTAAAAGAACTAAATATATCTTCATCAAACTTTGACACCCTTAAACGTTAAAATTTTAAAAATTAATATTTAAATTCAAAAAGAAGTTAATATAAAAGTGCCAAACTGAAATCAATAAGCAAGTTAAAATAATTGCTTGATTTGTATGCACATTTTTGTCAATAACTTTCGAAAGCAGAATCATCTTCCGTTAGTCTTTCCATCTGTCAAACACTCTTTAGAGCTATTATCGTCTCCGTGCGACTTGACAACCACCACAACAGGTGCGGACTTTCTATTTGTTGTTACTCTTTGGTAATTTCTAGATACCTTTTTGGGTAGCTTAGAGCAGTTTAATCTTTAAGTAACTTTCATTTTTAACAATATTTTGAAAACCAAAAGCTTTCAATTTAGTTAAGCAGAATTCAGTACCGCATTAGCTACCAACAAAAAAAAACGCACTAATGCAAACTTATATTTGCGAACAACTCCATTAAAACAACTTTTAAAAGGGTTTAAAGAATATTATTATTTTACTTGAACATCCCTAATACATATATTTTTTTCAGGTCCTATACACTTGGTGTGGGATAAAAGAACTGATATACATATCGAGCCTTTGGTGCAATACCGTAGTAATTCAAAAAATCGTGAACTGAGAAAAATGCATTTGAAGTTTTGAACCATCTTTTTGATAGTTTTTTTATTTACTAAAGTTATTTTTTTACAAGTTTTTAAATAAAAAGGAATGTTTTTAATTAAAAAAAGGCCAGAAATTATTAAAAATATGAAATATTTATTTATATTTAAGTACTTTGTATCAACCTATCAATGATGTATCGTTATTGTCACAAAACCTATGACAAACTTAAAAATTAATTCGAAATATATCGTTATAGCAAATAAACTTTTAACTATTTTTTTTCTAACAAAGTTGTAATATGAAATAATATGAACAAGTAAAAAAGAAATCAAATTATGCAGTTGTGTTTTTGTGCCTAAAACGTAGCAAAAAATAATATTGCTTTATACTTTTAGTAAATTTCTTGTAATAAAGGAAATATTTCGTTTTTGCAAATAAATATTGTTGGAAATACCTAGAGGCAATAAAGACATTTTTAGCTGTAGAATCTGAACAGTTAGAGGTGGAATCATAATCTTTTTTTCTTTAATTAGATATTTTCCCAAAGATAATTTCTGCATACCCAGCTCAAAAAATTAAAATTTTGAGTTACTACGGTATTGCACCAAAGGCTCGATATGTATCCTTCTTAACGTATTTAAAGTTAAATGCTTTTGAAGATTTTTATGAAGAAAATTCTTAATATTTTTGATAAAATTTAAGCAAACATAGTTATTGTAAAATAAAAATATATATTTATTTTGTTATGGAAATACCTAGTTTAATTGGTTTTATTGATAAAATTATGCAATTTATGTAGGGCTGCAAATTTATGAAGGAAGCAACTTAATATTTCAATTTTTAAATATAGGCTGCAGTTTTATGTTATTCAAAAATACGCGGTTGCATTCTTATATAAAATATTGTAACTTTTTTTTTAAGTAAAGGATTTTGAAAAAAAATCCTTATGGGCTGGATTGATAGAATTTCAAGGTTTAAGTAATTTAACTTTAAAGAAATGTTTAAGCGTTCCTATAGTACTCAGCATACTGTTAATGAAATTATCATTTATATATTGGTTTTTTTCAGATAGACCTTATATTGATTAAGACAAAGGGTTTTTAATAATCATATAATAAAAATAATGTAGTTTGCCATTAAAGTTTAAAAATAAAAAATATAAAAAAATTTTTAAATTTATACCAAAAAATGCTATTTTGCACCGTTTTAATTTTAAGAATTTGTCAAACTTCTTAATATGAAAAAAACATTTAAAAACACGAGTTTACAATTGTTTTTATTTATATTTTCAACAATTTGTTGCAAGAAATGTTGACTACTGCCTTCCAAATTTTTTTAAAACAGGTAAAAATGACTTATAAAAACTCAATTATAGTTAATTATAAAACTTAATAATAAAGCGCATAATTTTCTACACATATTCATTAAAATAAGCTTATATTTCTTCTAGCTTGTTTTTTATAGCCACATTTTAACAGAAGTAAGATATAACTTTTTAATTTTTTTTTTTAATTTTCAAAAATATTTTCTGATTTTGAAAACAATTTTTTTTGTGATCTAAGCTTTTTTAAGATCATAGGAATTTAAAAAAAATTATATCAGTATGTCTTTGATATTATTTATACCAAGTTTAAAAATATTTTTTGTTCCCTACGATATCTCAAACTAAAGAAAATTGTTTTTTTAGTAAACATATTTATAAAATTTTACATATTAGTTGTTTTTATCTAACTAACCAAATTAGTGAACACATAGCTTTCAAATATTAGCTGTTACTACTGATTCAAAACTCAAATATCATAGTTTTACTTATACAAATTTTCCCGTTGTGGAGTTTATTTCTAAATACTATTATTGGTTTGCACTTTGTTAACATCTCTTTTAATTAAATTTTTAAAACCACACGAGAGTCAGAATTCAAATAGCTATAGAGGTATCAAAAAAAAAGGTTTATTAAAACTCTAAAACCAAAAGAACTAAAAACTCAGATAGTAATTTTAAACCATGCATACTTCAGAAACAAATTGCAAATATTTTTAAAATCTCTTCCTAAGTCTATACTTGAAACCCGGGTTTTTAAATTGTGTAGTCTGTAAAACTGTTTTTTTTTTTCGAAAAAAAAAATGTTCTGAAAAGCCCAGAAGCAAAACTAAGTCATTCAATTCTTTGATTTTGAATTTAAAACTTTTAAAGAAATAATCAAGTGCAAGAACCAATTTTTTTAAAAAAACAAGCGCTTTTTAAATTTTGATTTAAATTTTTTTTTCAAAAATTAATCATTATTATTTGATTTTAATAACAATTTTGAAATTTTTTTGCAGAAATATTTTTAACATATTTTAATAAGAAAAATCAAAAAATTACGATTAATAAAATTTGTTTTAATATAACTTTAAAAATACAACTTATCTTTGCCCGGAAAAAATTTAAAATAAAAATTTAGTTTTCTAAACAGATTTGACTTTTGCAAAAGCATTTGCAAACAGTCCTTAAAGTTTGTGTCTTAAGTCTTTTACTTGGACCTCAGTAATTTGAAAAAATCTCACGGTTGCAACAACAATCCGTTTATCAAACTCAAAAACATTTTATTATAAATAATTTAAAAAAGATATTTTTAAGAACTATTCACTCTTAGTAAACTATTTCCTCTTAGTTTTAAATTTAATAAAACGATTTTTTTATTTTATATTTGCTTTTAAATTTACCTTTTTCACATGTTTGTAGTCAAAATTTTCCTATAAGTAAATTTACTTTTTTTTTTCAATATATTCCTTCTTTTTTCAATTTTTTTTAGGTATTTTCTTTTCCAATTTCCAACCAGAACACACAAAAAAATACACTTTAAATGTATAAACACCAAACTTGCTGGCAACTATAGTTTAAGTTATTTTTGTTGTATTTTATTTCTTAGTTTTTTTTTATTATTTCTTTTTGTATTTTTTTAAATTTGTTTTCTTTTCTTTTATTTTTGTTATATTTATTTGTATGTAAGAGCGTTAAGAACTCGTTTGACTCGTTGAAAAATATTTCTTTTCGCCTTTTAATTTTTTTTACATTTCTTGGTTGGTGTTGTGGTAGATTGCTGGCTTTATGGCTGCCTGACTGGTATACCATAGATGGATTGGGTTTTGAAATTTTATTGTTTATTTATTTAGCATTTTTGTATTTAATTTTTTAAAGAACTTGTTACTGCAGTTTTAGGTATATCAAAAATAATTTAATTATATAATTTTTTTTTTTAATTTAAGATTAATTGAAACAATTTTCTTTGCTTTCAATTAATAGAATTTCTTTAGCTTTATAAAGAAACCTTTCACTTTATCATTTTATTTTAAATTTGCTTTATGTTATTTTTCCACTTTTTTTTACAGGAAAATGTATTTTGAATATATTTTTAAACCTTTTTCTCACAATAAATTTCATTTAGGAAAAAACATTTTGTTTTGTTAATATTTCAATCTACAAATATTGTATTTTTTATTAGCAATCAAATTATATCCAAATTGCTCATGATTTTCCTTCACATATTTGTTTTATTTTGCATAAAATTTATGATTTTTATACATTTAAAACATTTTGTTTGCAATAAAAAATTAAAACGCGCTTCTTGTCAAACCTTTAACGTTTTTATGTTATATTTTATTCGTTTTAAAAAAAAATCCGTATCTCTATGATAACGTAACGCAAACACACGAAGAACTAAAGTTTATATCTCATACCTGAACATACCATACCTGGTAAAAATGCTGCAAGCAAGTGTGGTGACATTTGTTACTTAAAACAGCAACCAAAACTGGCATACTCTGCCACAAAAAAAGGTTTATAAAAATTAAACAAAATTTGATATTAACAAAAAAAAAAACACATTAAACTGAAGCCCATGCTTTGTTATAAGGGAGATTGTTTAAGCCTTCCCAAAAACTCATCTGCAAAGAAATTCACCACATGGTCACCACAGCCAGGGGCCAGTTTTTAGTTTATAACTCTCTTTATAGCCTAAACAACTAAAAATAGTGAACATTTTATTCTTTTTACAATGGCCAAAATGAGAAATCAAATTGGAAATTTAGAGCTGTAGTGAGAGCAAAATAGAGATGAAATGGTAAATGAAGCAGAGAGTTAATGATAATTTTTAAACCATTTCGTGTTTTAGTAATTTGAGAAGGCAATAAAAGTAGCTTTAACTATAGAAACTTTAACTTCTATATAAAAAGAGAAATAAAGCAAAAACCAACAAGAAAGGTACAAGAAAGATACAATATGAGCCATTTAAAGAAAATCCAAAAAAGTAAAAATGCAGTCAGAAAAATTTTTGTTATTAAGATTTAAACAGAAACAAATTTACTAATCGGCAAACAGAAATCATATTGAAGAAGAATTATTTTTTATTAAAAAAAGTAAATGTTTTTAACAAAGTTTGTTCCCCTGCTCTTCCTATGAGCAAAGGCTATAAAAGTTTAAGCGCTTGTTTTGAATGTGCAGAAGTTAAATTATTTAATTTCAATCTTCATATATACAGGTCTTTAAATGTTACATTTTAGCTTACCCCGTCTTTGAAACAAATTGAAAACAGTTCGAGCTATTCAGTGTCGAATTCATAAAAACCTTAAAAGACTAATAATGTGTTCAATTATCGGATATATCAATTTTAAATTGAATTTCTTTCAAAAACATAAATTTACTATAATTAACAACAACAAAATGCCGCAGGCAAGGAGAACATTGACAAATCATGGGCTAGATGGCGGGTAATATGGCTAAGACCAAGATACGTCATAATAGGTTAGAACTTGCACAACGTTTTTACATCAAAAATATGTTGTATACATTTGTTCTATGCATTGATCTCAAAAGTGCTTTTAATAACGTAAAAATCTATATACTTAAGTCTCCTTCTGCCGGTTTTACATTAATCCAGTATTTGGAGACTAGACGACCCATATGCTACAGAACGAAAAGACCAGATTGTATTAGTGGTGGTAAGGACGTTTAAACCCCACAATGTGCCACTCATTCAACTCTTCTATGGGCTACTGTAATACTCAAAATACTAAAAACTTTGACTGACCTAGAATAAAACCCTTGCTGCTTCGCAGACAATGTGGTTCCACTCCTTAAGATAAATAACACAAATCATCTTTGAAGAACAGCAGAAGACAGATAGCTGGCTTCAGCATAAGGCACTGAGTGTGAACAAGAAAAAAACTGTTAATTGTCTTTTCCTAAAAAATAAACGAAAATCGCGTAATATGACGGGCCTCGGATTTTGGGTAGGACAATCATGATATCCGAGATAGTTTAATACATAAGGGTAATACTGGATCGGAAAATTAAATAAGAGGACCACATTCACGAGGGAGTAATAAAGACTTGGTGTTGTTGGACGCTATGTGGGAGGCCTATAGGCTAAGAACGAAGTAACAGTCCAAAAAATACACACTAACTGTACAGAAGCGTAATTAGACAAGAACTACCTTTAGGTGGCATTGTGGATATCAACCAACAGGAAGTGCATCATAATAGTCTTACAAAAAATTCTAAGAAATATATTTCATCGGAACAAATGTATCAGTTAAAACTATTCCAGTAAGAGCACTGAAGACGATTTTTAATATCCCGCCTAAAAAATACTCGTTATTTACAAGGCAGCACTTGTAACAAAGCACCTAAAAGCAAAGATTAAATGGAATGGTGGGGGCTTAAAACGTAAACAACCATTTACGTACTTTGAGAAAATTTAGTCGTTCAGATAAAAATTATCCGACCGAATAATTTAAGTGATAGACGGGTTTTTTTCAATTCGTTGACACCAGATCGATTGTCCTGATTAAGCAGGGCTCTGGGGTAAATAATACTTGATTTACCCATACTTTAAATAATTTGAATTTAAATTTAAACTTACATTTTTTTTATTTTCCTTAATTTTTAATTTGGTTAACAGCAGGCCATGACCAACTTTTTAAAGTAGATATTTAAGGCGGTGTAATACTCAATTGAGAAATTAAAAAATTTAATTGTTGTTGTGGGTGCTCTGAAGCCAAAATAAATTAGAAAGTGAAAAGTTTAAATAAAAAAGAAGAAAATTTGATTGAGAAATGGGTGTGATTAAAGGCAGTTAATTCTTTGTGGAATTCTATTCCAGCCAGTGGGAAATTTAGTGTGGAAGCAAAAAGTGCTTTAAAATTTTTGGTTCTTGTAAAAGGCCAGCAGGTAGGTATCTTATGAAAGAGATAAAATATTAGGTTTTTTCCAGCCCGCAAGTGTGAAATTTTAATTTATTTTAAATTTCCATGACTGCAACTGCAACGCGGAAGGATTTTGATATGGATTATAGATCAAGCAATATACCCAGTTATGTCCATGATTGTATTTTGTAAATTGTTCTTATTAATTTTGATCAAAGGAGAAGAATCGAAAGAAAACAAATGCAAAATTCATTTGTCTTCTATTTGGTTTCCCTAACTAAAAAGGGAATTTGTTAAATGGGTTAGAAAAAACTAAGGAACAAATGTTTTTAGGGAACACCCAATGTTGACACGGTCTTTTAAGTATTTACTGGTAGGGAGGGAGTAATAGTTTTGTCAGTGAGAGTTTAAAAGCCGCTCACTGTAATCTCAACCAAAGGAAGGAGGAAAGTGAAGTTTTTTTTCCCAGTGTTGTTTTTTTTATTTTTTTGTAACTGGGCTAATTTCAGGTGCAGACAAAATCCCACACAGCTGAGCTAAAGCCGTTGTACCAGAACACCTAATCACTTTTTGAAAGTCATTCAAACTTGTTAGAAGGGCTACCCGATTGAGATTGATAGATCCTGAAACAGGGAAAACTTGACTTAAACAAGATGACAAATATTCTGACGGGTCACCTAAAAGCTGGCCTTTTTAAAAAACGGGATGCTAAAAACAGAAATCAAGAGAGGGTTGCTTAGTCGATGGATGTAGATATTGCAAAAACTAGAGTCCAAAGTTTTGTGTCTCATGTTGACTATCACTTGGCATTTTTATGTCACTGTCCAGCCTTTATAAAGGCCAGAGTTTCACATTTTATATCAAATATTATACCTAAAGTGGCATTAGTAAATACTATATAATAGATAAAGTTAAAGGAATTCTGCCTAAATACCGAAACTTGTGGCATTCTCCTCTTCATTTTTTTCTGATACAAGGAGCGCTTACCAAACCAACTAGTGCCTTTAATCTACCCAAAGACCTTTTAGGTTAACTTTTTTTCGCCTGTTCTCTTTTCCTATTTTTCGTTTGTAATAAACTTAGGTTTAACGTAAGACTCAGGGTACACTTATCAGGTAGCCTCAGATAAACAGCTGAGTAATGGTGTTTCGTTATATTAATGTCAAATTTTGTTTATGTTTATGTATTTTCTTTCTTTTATACAAACAACAACTGTAGTATTGTAAGAAAAGCTCAAAAATAAAAATTTTGTGAGTTTTTGTTATTGGTCTCTGACATTCTTATGACGGTTTTAGTTGTTTTTGTAGAAGTAAGTGTACCCTGGTAAGACTATAACATATTTGAAAGGTATTTGAAACAAAAGTACATACTTTTTTTGGCGTTTAAAATCCTAATCAAAAATATGGTCCTCATAATATTTTCCGTATTAATTTTTTTTTACGTGTACCGAATAAAGCTAATAATATTCTTTAAAACTCAGCATGATATAAAAATTCTAAGCCGCTGTTTTACAGCCACTACTTATGAGATTCACTAATATTATTATATTCCTGCTTCTCAACTTCTGCATTCTCATAAGAAACCCATTGTGTGCGTTATATGTTGTCTTAAGCTAATACAATTGCTGCTGCTTCTGCTGTTAATGCTCATACAATTGTCAGATTGCATTTATCTAACGAAAATTTATGCTGCTATAGAGAAAACACAATGTGCTTGGAAATACAATCTAAATTTTTTTTAAATTTATTTTTTTTTTTGTTCTACCTACTAAGCATTTACTCAAATAAAAGTTTTTAAAATTCAAAACTTAATCAACGAGAGAAATGTATTTTTCTTTAGCAAAAAATTAAAAATAAAAACAAAAAGAAATAAAAACTGACGACAGGTCCACAATTAGCCACACAGCCATAATATAATATAATAATAACAACAATAACGACAAAAAAGGAAATACAACAACTGCGCACAAAAACAATCCGAGTTGAAATAAATTATCATGCAGAGACACATACGCATCAGCAATGGGAAAAAGAAAAAGACACAAGATTAGTTTGTTTTAAAACTACAATATCAGCAGCATACAAATATTTTTTGGAAAAAACAGAAAAAAACACAGGGGATATTTTTTGGCGGTTTTTGACGGTTTTTTAAATTTTGGGTTTCTAAAAAAAGCGAAAAATTAAAATTTGTAAAAAAAGAGTTACTGACCTAAGCGACACAATTTTAGAAATATTTGTTAAAGTTTGAAAGAATCGCACATCAAATATCTTAGGGCCTATCCATATATAAACTATAACTTTATGAAAGATATATTAAACAAAATGTTCATACAAAATCTGTTTTTTAAACCTTTTTTAAACCAAAAAAAAAAAAATATGCTAAAGAATATACCCCATTATATTTGCATATATTTTTAAGAATTTTAACGTTTTTTTACAAGAAAATTAAATTAGTTAAAAAGCAGGTTTAAAAAAAATCAAAATGTTTTAGAAAATAACCTAAAGGTACTGAAGTACAAAGCTGGGAAACCTTTTTAGCCAGGGGTGTTAGCAAAAGTTTGGGATATAGGAAACTGCAGCTATTATTTAGTATTTTAGTAAATATAGTTGGTTATTGATGCAATAATTTATTTTTTTTGGCGTTGTCCCTAAAATTGTTTCGTCCAAAAAAATACTGACAACGATAAGCACCCGGCCCGCTTCGCTGCATCCAATTTTACAGGTTTTTCTTTTTAAATAACGGATCCTTCTAAGAGAACTAGAAAAATTTCTTTATGTCGGTGTCTTTCTACAGGTCAAAATAGAGTCACTCTATCAATTGTTTGGTTTTCTGTTATGAAGTTATAAATTTAAATAACGCTTTTAGTTTTTGTGATGTTGCGGTGTTCGCATTTATTTTTTTAAAACTAGACAGTAGCATTAATTTAAAAGAAAAATTCATTAATTTTTAATTAAGAAATTTTATCTGACTTGACAAACTTTTTTCTGATAAACATTCGAATACGACTATTATTAGCAAAACAAAAAAAAATCATCAAGTTCATCCGTCGTTCAGTATGATGCAGCAAATTATTCGATTTTGAAGTTTTGCCTGTTGTATTAACAGCACACCTTTAACGATATTTTTGCAGGAAGTTAGCAAAGAACAACTATTTTATTCTTCTGCAACAAATATTTTTTTTTTTATATTTGTATTATTGAATCTTCGCCTTTGGCGAACTAACAATAAGTATTCAAATCTTAAAACTATTTATTTTTTATTAGACTAGCCAGTGCCAGACTAAAATTCAAGTTCTCATAATAATAAAATAAATTAATTTCAGTAGTTTCATCTAAGTGCAATAGTATCCCTTCTTTTCAGACGAGTGTATCCACTATGTTGCAAAATGTTTCGAGCGAGAGGATTTGGATGTGTTTCCAGCTTATTTAAATACTTGTCCACATAATGAAAAATTTCGCATTTAACTAGTTGAACTTGCAGATGTTGATGTTTTTAATATACCAAGGAGCACCAGTTACCATTCTTAGGATTTTATTTTGACGGCGTTGAATTTTTCTAATATTAGAGGCGGAAGCAGTGCCCCATTATTGTATCCCGTAGCACCAAATTGGTTTTAAAATCGAGTTGTGGAGTAGAAGTTTACAATCCAGATGAAGCACAGAGTTTCTACCCATTAGCCAGTGGATTTGTGCAGCTTTAAATTTCATTTGAGTCAGCTTCGCATCTATGTGAGGCTTCCATGTGAGGCGGCGATCCAGGTGAATGCCAAGATATTTCGTCTCAATTCATTGAGGCACCGTATAGTTGTTAATAAGAATTGGGAGGCACGTTTCCTTGCGTAACGTAAAAGTAACTTGGGTGCATTTTTGTTCATTTATTTATATTTCCTACAACTTTGCCCATTTTTCTACTTGGTATAGGTGATATTGAAGTTGTTTCTAGGCCTCTTTAGGGTCTTTATGGATAATGAGAAACGCAGTATCATCAGCAAATTTTGACGTATGAGTAAGATTATCTGTGGGCATATCTACTGTGTAAAGCAAGTACACAATTGGACCTAGTATACTCCCTTGAGGTACACCAGCCCCTATTGGTTGAGAAGAACTTATTTGGTTTCCCTCTTTAATCATAAATTGTCGGCCTGTTATGTACTTTTCTAAAAGGTTGAAAATATTAGATGGAAAGTTGAGCTTTAATTTGTTTAACAGGCCTTCATGCCATACTTTGTCGAACACTTAAGAGACATCTACAAGGAGAGCGGAGCCGTATTTTTTCCCCCAAAGGCTTTTCTTATAACCTGTACCAATCTTTGGGTTTGTTCGATGGTACTATGTTGATTTCTAAATCCAAATTGGTGATCTAGAATGCAGTTGTTTTCATTCAGGATCAGAGTCAGCTTGTTTTTAAGCATTTTCTCAGCAATTTCTTGCAACAAAAATGTTTTGAGAATCCTTTGCATATAGTTCGCTATTTTAAACATTCACAATAATTTAATTTTGTTTAAACCAGGGACCGTAATAGTTATCCAAAAAAAAATCTTAAAACATTATAAATATTTTTTGATTTTTATTTTTTGTTAGCAAAAAATTATTATCAATTTCTTAAAAAAAAAATATATATATCAAAAAATATTTTATTACATCTTGAAAAAAATAAAAGTCAAAAAATATATTATATAAAAAAATATGGGTATATAAAAATGGAAAATTTTAAAAACCTTTGATTTTCCAAAAATCTAGCTTAGCACCATCAATATGGTGTACATTTTGTAGACTTCCCGATTTTTTCTTGTACATGATTTTTATCGTTGAAAATTTGAAAATAGTTATTGTTTGCAGTCCCTGGTTTAAATATTTGTAACTTTTTTTCATTTTGAAAATTTAACAAAGTTCGTTTCTTAAGTCTTTTGATTTAAACCCAATATTATTTTGCAAGATTAATCAACCGCCACTGTCTTTTAACGCTTAGTGTTTGTAACCCTAATATTAGATCTCAGTTGCATTTTTAGTTAAGAACAAAATAAAATTTTATATAACATTCGAAAATCTTAATTAATAAAAAATTGTAAAGAAAAAAACACCATAAAAGTTATTCACCATACCTGTTTTACAACATAAACCTACATAAGATGCTGTAAATTTTATCTCATTTATATGCTTTTTCACCACTGCTCTTTCTTTCTCTCTCATTTTTCTCTTTCCCTCTATAAAATATTTTCTGCTCACATGATTCAATCTAAACTATTAATGAAGATACCACAATAGCAAGTTAAATACACAGCCAACAGATAAATGTAAACAATATGCCAAGAAAGACCAAATGACAATCAAAGAATCCAAATAAAAATTTATTCGGTTAAAACTAAAAAAAAAAGTTTTTAAAACACCAAGTAGACCAAGATGAGGCTAAGGAAGAAGAAGAAGAATAACACAAACTTTCAAGCAGACAAAACTTTAAAGCCCTGGCCCCGTATTTGAATTGAGGATCATACAGATCGTATAGTGAAGACCAAAATCTTTATAGCAGAGCTGGTTGACTGGCTAGTAACTACGAACAGATATCACTAGTACATAAAAATATTTCCCCAAACGTAGAATGGTAAACATTCACATTTATTCAGAGTTTTTTAATATACAAACACTGACTTTAGCTGCAGTTGAAGTTGTTGTTATCATATACGCAATATATTTGTATGTATATATGTATGTATTCTTCACATGTTAACGTAAAAAACTGGTTTTTGTGCTGTTGCATTGTATTTCTTTATATTTTTCCCTTCATTGTACGAGTTTTCTTTAAGAAGACAAACATCTCCAAACTACACATTCGTATTACATACTATCGCAAGAAAATGGCACAGTATTTAAGACGGAATAAAAATTTATTTTAAATACAATACAAAAGAAGCTAGCTTCCGACTTTAGGAAGACTTTATTTTCTAAAAAACTTATGTTGAACAATATACTCAATCCTGAAATTGATTTATTCTTTCTCGTTTCCCGTGTACATTTCTAAGATCAGCTTGGGGCTAAGCTGTTCCAAATAGCACACATAAACACACACAGTTTAAAAAAATTTATTGGGTTTCTTCAACTGCGGCAAAAGGGCACTAATTTTTTTTCCACAATTAAGAAGAAAAAGGATTCCATTTTAAACAAAAACATAAATCCAAGCTACAACTGCACCACGGTTCACAGAGACTTTACTATTTCGTTAACTTAAGATGACCTTCTTTAAACCTGCCTTAATAGGTCAACAACTGGTTTAGTTAGGCAATAATAGAAAAACTACAGAAACACAAAAAAGGCAAAATAGTAACGGACAAAACCGAATAAAATGATGTCTGTTACCCGCATGAGAATGCATAAACATAATGATGGATATCTTTTTAAATAGAACCTGGCCTCTCAAAGAAACAGACACCGCTTCTTGAAAATCGATGACAGAAAAAAGCGCATACGTCCCAGACAAAAAGGGGTGTAAGCATCGATATCATGGCTGAAAAATTATAAAGCAACAGGAGCCAATGGTTCGATGCATACCTGTTAAGACCAAAGGCGATAAGTTGGTAAGGAGCAGGCATTAACTTTACTGCAAGATTTAGCTGGAGGAATGCATTTCCCATGAAAAGAACCTCAGTGTGCTAAGCCCCGTTCATAAAAAAGTGATAGGACTATCTGTGCCAATTAAAGAGGAACAAGGAACATCACGTACAAGATACTGTCACATGCTGTGTGAAAAATTAAAAAGTTAAGCCGACAAAATAGTCGGCCTTTATCTACTTGGCTTTAGACCTGGTATATATAACACCAACCAGATATTTACACTACGTCAAATCTTGGAGAAAACCAATTAGAGACAGATTGACAACTACTGTCTCTTCGTCTGCTACAAAGCCCTTTTCGTTAGTCCGATTCGCCCAAAGTTATTTGAGGCCGTGTTTGAGCTCGGCATAACCGCAATGCTGATCAGAATAAGCGGGTTGACCTTAACGAATTTAAAAATGCCTGTAAAGGTCGAAAAAATCTCTCTTAGACTTTTGCCTTGCAGTATGGCTTCAGACAAAACTACAGCCAGTTCTGCGACCTACTATATATATAGAGAAGTTCGTACGTGATACAGGAGTAAATAGAAACGGCAGGATGATATTGGCATCAACCTATGTACACTGTGAGATCTCCCTGTTGCGGTGCCTAGTATTGAAAAATAATTGGCAAAAATGGGTTTGGCAGTAAATGAAGACAAAACTTAGTTGATGGTATAAAAGAATAAAGTAGAGTTCATGAATCTCGGACAATCTATGAACGTTGGTAACTTAAATTTCGAGGTAGTAGAGGAATTTTTGCACCTCAGAACTACTATTTTTAAAACGAGCGACATTGGTTGAGAAATAAAGCGAAAAATAATACTCGCCAATACATGTTATTTTGAGCCAAGCAAACAATTTAAGAACAGAAACTTTTCCTTGCAGACAAAACTCACATTATGCAAGATACTTTTTTATTTTTTCCACCCGTAGTACTTTACGGCGCGGAGGCTTTGGCACTTGCTTTAGCTGATGAAAGTTCTCTTGAAGGGTTTGAGAGAATAATTGAATTTGAACATGATCCCGAAAGAAGACACAAAAGGGGCTGGCCGAAACTTTTTTGGAAAGATCACGTCTCACAAAGCCTTTTCAAATCTTACGTGAAATAAAAAGTAGAATTGCAGAAGACCAAAGTGCTTGGAACTCAATTTTTGTTTTGTCAATTAGCCAAATGGGTTGTTATAAATGACCACTAAGTAACTAAGTTAGTAAAAAGTTGTATCACTCCTTCGGTATTAACCGCTGTGCAATAATTACCTGTTGTCAAACCGTCTTGGTATCGGCAATCGCTTATAATTATGAGAAAGCTTGTCGTCTTCAACTCATAAGCTCTCAGAATAATTATAGAGGTTCTAATTAAAGCTTCACTGGCCAACACCTCCATGGCTCTCACCCTCAAAGCAAAGTCTATATCGATATTCTAGAACTTAAATGCAGCCCACACCTTTATGGCATAGGCAAATGGATTAATTTTTTTCACCATTTTGACTGATACCTTATTCCTCTTATTTACTATATGTTCAACAACCCAGCTATAACGCACATGTCTTAAGGCACGTTTGAATAAATAAATGGGGAGATAAGGTATACGAAGATTTCTTATATAGCCACCTGACAATCAATGACAGAAAGGAAGGTAGGGAAAGATCGGCAGCTTACTTGGCTGCCAGAATCCCTACTTGAAAGACTATGCTCCCTCCAAGAAGTATCTATACAGGATAAAACTAAGGATGCTCAACATCCAATCAACTGCTCACCAAAATAAGAATTTGGATTACGCCAATATTTGTCTTTATTCACGAAAGATCTTAAACATTATATCTTAATTGGAAAATCTGCAGAGATAAGCACGCAGTGTTTGTCTCGTATTAAATATCAGAAAAATACAAAATAAACTTAACGCAATTACCCAGATGAATCAAGTTTAAAATACTAAAGGCATGCATAGAAACATTTCTATTGAATAATACTAACACCTGGCTGTTACTAAAAAAAAACATTTAGTAAAAACAACACTTATTTGGTTAACAAATGCCTCAGTATCATATGCAGGATATTCGGCCCTAATAACATCAGCAACAGAAATTTCTAACGAAGAATCGCAAGTCTCTTACTAGAGTAAAAAACAAGGGAATTAAACGGAGCAAAGTCGAAATGTGGTGTGGGTTCCATATTTTTCCAATATGGGAACTGAAAAGAGGCAGTCACCAGGCGTTCTTTAACACAAAAAGCATTTACAAAATTAAATTTCAATGTAATTTTTTCAAAGGGCATAGCGACTTTAAAACTTTTAATAAAAATTAAAAAAACATTATTTCATTAAGGTAAAAAATTTACAAATAAAAAGAAAAAATAAATGATTTCGTGCTAATATTTTCTATTATCAAAACCACAGTGCAGCTCCACACAAATCAGCAGTAGTTTTACTCTTTGTTTGAAATAGTATCTGCCATGCCAAGCAGTACGTTCAACATTAACAACAACAAAATCTAGTTGCTGTTGTTAATGTTGAGGCCGCATGTTGCTGTTGATGATTGGTATGCGGTAGCAAACTGGATAGATGGTTGAATTGTTGTTGGTTTTTTCAAGCATTTTTTTTTTAATTTTCTTTGTTGTTGCTCAGATGCTGCAAGGATCATGGAACGTGTGCAATAAGCTTATTTTTATTTGTTTGGCAGCAAACACACATGTGTAAACTTATATTCAATAATGGTAGAGGAGAGTGTTGGGGACAAGTTCATTTTGGGTTTTGATTATATTTTTCTTTACTTTATGTTGTTATTGTTATTTGTGTTGCCTTGGCTAAAATTATGTTGAAAATCATTTATTCTTTTGGAGCAGCAGGTTGCGTTGTGTTGATTTTGTCTTTCGTTTGTTATTGTGTTGTTGTATTTGTTTTTTTACTTCTTGTCTTGTCTTTGAGTTTTGCTTTAATTTTCTTGTTTGCTTTTTTTTATCTCTTCGTTGCAGTTATTTCGGGATCAGTTTTATGAGAGTAGTTTTTAGTTTTTATTTTCTTTACGTGCAAATGTATGCTTGTGTGTGAGTACACTTTAAAGCTTATTTTGTGGTGAGTTTCTTTATACATATGTATATAATCAGTGTTTATTATTATGCGCATGTGTATGTGTTTTTATTATTTTTGCACATTGCAAATTTTACCTCTTAGTTTTTGCTTGTATTCGGATATTGTTTGGTATTTTGGTGTGTGGTTGAGGTGTGTTATAAAGCGTATAAGAATGCCTGACCAAAAATTACCTGCCTTCTTCCTTCTCCACTTCGTCCTTCACTAAATGTGGATCTCTGCTGTATTGAATGTTTTTTTTTAAGATTTTTAGTTACCTTAAATTATTTTGCCTTATTCCCTGCAAAAAAAATAAATAATCGCCGCTTTTTTATTATTTTTTTTTCTTATTTATTCCTTTGCTTTTTTTTTGGCTACTTGTAAAGTTTTAAAGAGCCTTAATAAGAAAAAATCGGCACAAAAACATCGTCTTAAATAAAATTGGTATTATTTTTTGGCACTTAGCTAATGACAATTGAAGAAAAATGTCATTGCTTTGTGTTGATTAATTTTAATTGTAAAATATTTTTTCTTTGCGTTGTTTAAATACCTAAATATGTGTATGTGTGTACTGAAAACTGGACTTTGGCTAAATTAGCTTTCAAGTTTAAGTTTTTTTTTATTTTGTTAAATATGTTGAAATTAAATAAATCGAGTTATTTAATATAATTCCCTCAAGAAGCTTTTCAAAAAAAGGTCAAGTCATCTAAGTCATCAGAGTATTATCCAATGATGGCAAACTGGCTGTAAGGAAGTCTTATTAGACTATTACACTTATTTTATCATTACTTACTTTAAGCTCAGTACTTGTTTAACCCATAAATCTACAGTAAACAGCTTAACAACATACCTTGGCTCCTTTGGCAAACAGTTATTCAAAATGGCTTCTGGTGTCTGTTCCTCACAGTGGCTTTAGCTGACTGTGCCTAAAAGCACTTTCGCAAAGTGTTTTCCCCACAAAGGCTTGAGCTGCCTCTTTCCTATGTGGGCTTCTAGCGGTTGTTCTTCCGAATGGCTTCTACTAAATTTTTCCCAGCAGCTTGGACTTACTGTTCCTCACAGCGACCTTGGCTAACTGTTTCTTAAACGGGATTTGTCTGAATATTCTTCATTGTAACTTTGCCTGCCTATTGCCCATAGTGGCTTTGGCGGACTGCTTTTCGCAGCATTATTGGTTGGCTTACTTTTACAGACTTTAAATGACAGTGGTTTAAACCTACTATTTCTCAGAGGGGTGTTTCGACGGACTTTTCGCCCCTAGCATCTTTGCGTGGCTGTTTGCCGTTTGGCTGACCGTAGTGCCTTCGGCAGACTGATCGTCATAGTGCTTTTGACTTAACACTGTTAACAGCAATTCCTTCTGCTTGTTCCTTGCAATGGCCTTTTCTAACTGCTTCTTGCATTGGCTTAGGCTGAATGCACCTTGTCTTAAAATGAAATGATGAGACCTAATCAAGAACTTACATCCATATAATCCAAAAGAAAGGAAAAATCTTTTATGTTATTACCCAGGTTTGTGGTAACGTAAGAATATATAATCTGGATAGGGCAGAGATTCCTCAGCTAAAACCAATATCACTATACAATCCATAATGATTATGTAGAACAGCTCCAATAATAGCGTTGAAAACAAATCTTAGTATTTCGGCTATTGGTACCAGCGCTTACTACGAAGGGGCATTTGCGGCAAAAAGTATGCCAGCAACGGAGAAAGAGATTGATGAGAGTCTTTAATTATCTCGATAACTATCTTTGGGACATTTGAGGGCATTACGGAAACAATGGGATTATTTTGCCATAAAGAATAAAATCAGATTAATAGTCGTGGTTGAAAAGGATTCTATGGCAGATGCCAAGAGAAGCACCTTATTATGGAAGATACCCAGAAAAGCACGTAATCACACGGCTCTAGAGCAGGGGAATACAAGAGCTTGGGCTTTTTGATGGAAGACCCATTGATCGAAATATTTTTCCGCCTTCCTGATTACAACACAATGCTTCATGTAGGAGTAGGAACTACCACGGAAAATTTCTCCTGCTTTATAGCGAATAAAAAAAGTGATAATAGAAGCAACAAATCTCTGAAAGACTCAAACACTGGTATGGATAGCTAAATTTCATAAAAAGTAATAATTTCTGAGGGTGCTTTACCTGGTACGACGTTTCATGCAAGAAACTGTCCAATGACTTCTCAAAAAAAGGCCACGTACGCATTGCATGTGACCCAAAAACTTACGAGGTAAGTTGAAATAAATGTTTGTTTGCATGTATTTACGTAAAAGTGAAGCTTAAAGCAAAAATAATTTTTTAATTAAAATGATTTTTATGGGCTCAAGGTCAAGTATCTTCAATAAAACTCTTTTTTGTTTTATAAGAATATTTTTATGTATTTGAATTTTGTTTCAATATTTCGAGCTACCATCGGTGCTCTTCTTCAGGAAAAAAATTTTGAGTAAAGCTGTCGTCTATTTGTCAACAGAAAAATGTTTACAACAAAACCCTTTAAAATACCAAGTCTTGGCCACAAACAACAATTTCATTTGATAAAAAATTTTAAATCGAGAAAACTAAATCATTAAATCCCCAAATCAGCAAAATAAAATTCTTCACATTCTTTCATCTATTTAGTGAAAATATTTTCCTTTAATCTTACAAAGAACGTTCTTATTATTTGCGTTATTTTCTTGTTGTTGTTGTTTTCATCAAGACCTTATTATTAGCTAAAATACAATTTCCTTCAGTGAAAAAAAAATTAAAAAAAAAAAAAAATATTATTATAACCCAGCTATCTGAATGCCTGCCTTGTCTGTTCGTATAACCAACCATACGTCGTTATGTCTGTCCATCTGTGGACTGTTCTTTTTGTACATCAATTCCATTGATGATCTTTTGTACACAAACAATCATCAACAAAATATCAACCAAACATTCAGCGACAAACAACAACAAAAGCTAAACTAAAAAGAGTAGCCTTTTTCAATATGCAATAAAAAAGGAACCATAAAAATAAAAAAAAAAACAAGACGGAAGAGGGCAAAAAAAGTAATTTTAGTTTTGTTAAATGACTTTGGCTGCCGCCTTTGCATCCCTACTTTACCACAAACACTCCACATAAAATTTTGCTACAAAACGCTTCAAAATACATACAAAAACAATATAACTAAACTGGACCAAAGTTAAAAAATAAATGGAAACATTAAATAAGACGATGGTACAATTCTTTTTGGTTAGAATATTTAAGCTCAAAGTTTACTGGAGAGTATGTGTTTGTTTGAGTGTATGTGAATTTGGTTTTAATATTCTGTTCCCTTATTCTGGGGTTCAATAGAGCCTATGATGATGATGATGACATGCTCATTTGATCAAAATATGTACATAAAGGTAATTTGGTATTGAAGTCAGAAAAATAAGACAAGACAAAATCTTTTACCAAAAATATATAAATAAAATCAAACACCATACAGGGATCCAGTTTTTTGTGAATTGTTTTTGATTTAAGCAAAATAACAGCAAGTTTTCTGTATATTTTTTGTTCAAAGTAGCAACAATATTGCAAGTTTGTTTTTACTTATATATTTGTGATCTCTTTGGTATCATTGGACAAAACAGCTTCCTTTTATGTCAATTTAAAATACTATGGGAAGGATGCATAACCATTTTATTATTATTTAACATGAAAAATCTAAAAGTCAGTATTTGAACGGGGGATAATTTAGACAACTTGTTTAACTGTCTGACTTGTCTGACTTGTCTGCTGGTAATCTGTATTACTCTTGTGACAATTTGAGCGCACAATATCACTATTCGAAGCATTAACTAAATACCCCCAGAAACTCTGCATAACGGACGCTTCGATTTGTGGGAACCGAATGTCCTAGATGTAAACTTCAACATCCTTTTTCGACATGCATAGACAAAACTAACAATAAATGAGGCTTTGTTAAATTTAATAAAGTCAAGCATTAGGTAAAGTGTAATAACAACAGCGCACGTTAGCAAAATGTTTCAACTTTCAACGGAAAACTGTGCCTAATAATTGAAACAAATAAAAGAGTAAAAGTTGATCTTACACCAAAATATAATTCATTTTAGGTACCACCATATGAGCAGCAAGCACTCCTGTTAAGGTAACTTTCTAAAGTGAAGTTTTCTTAACCTCCGTGCAAGCACTTACTTTGGAAGGTACGACCAATAGTTGAGTACTTTTTACAAAATTTTAATGTGATCTGCGAAAGTTGGACTCATATGGTACCCACCGGCAAACTTTGGATTGCTTGATAATAATTTAGCCGTGGGGTGGCGCCGTTTATAAAATCAATTGTGCGTTATTTATCAGCCACAATTTCGCAAGCACCGCGCGTTCGCTGTGGAGATATTTTTTAAGAGTAATTATTCCTACGTAATTGCTCATTGACAATTTTGTTCAAAGTTTGGTATTTTTGGCAAGCACATGATGGACAAAGTCTAAATTTAATTCGCTCGTTGGTGCAGAGATTTTGCGCAACTGCTACGGCTATGAATGTACAGGACCCATTTGATCTTCAAGAACTCCCAAAAACATTAAATTCGTTAAAGGCAGTTTCCGTTAAAATCCACTTCTTTCAACACAGAAGAGAACAGCCTCACTGGAACTTCCAAGATTGATTATCCATTAAATTTAAAAAAAGTATCTGAAGCTACATCGTTTTAGAACTAAAATCGTTCAAGGACTTAAAGAAAGTGACATTGATTTACACAAAAATATTTGTGAACTATTTTAAAGCATTTTCGCTTTGTAAATCCAATTTTTTCAAGCCACGAGGCTTATTTTCACTTAAGCGGCCACGTCAACAAGCAAAACTGCCTTTACCGAACTCTAAAAAAAACAACCCCCGATTAAAATATTTAAAAAACCACGCATGAGGTAATTAAACCAATTTTTTTTGAAAATTCTTTAGCCATAGAGACGAAAGCCAACGGTAAAAATTATGTCCAAATCAGAGACGGGCTTACTCAGAATAAAATTTGCTCATGATTTAATCATGATACGAAAACCTATTCAGTTTGGCTATTTTGTTCAAACGTATCACATGACATAAACCAATGCATGATTTAAAATCATTTCATTCAATCTGTTGTTGTTGGATTTTTGATTTTATTCAACGTTCAAAAAAATCAACATAAATTCAATCGTATCAGCATCAGTGAATGAAACTGAACAAAAAATTCTAGCATTTAAGGGATGTTGCTTTTAATGAGAATAACAGACAAAAAAATGGCGCCATGCTCATGGTTTAACGTTAGGTCACGTAGTCGTTTCTCTATAACATTGCCAGTAGTGTATAACGAAGGCTTGCCATAGTTCTTGTCATATTTCTTGTTTGGCACTAAAGGTTTCAAAAACAGTGTTAAGTGTTAGTAAAAACTTCTCTTTTGGCTAAAAATTATTAAATAATTGTGTTAAAATTGCCAAAAATTAAATGTTTATACTTTTTAATATTAAATTGATTCACCATTATGCATAATTAACGTCAAGTTAATAGTATTTTAAACGTTTATGCATATAAAAACACTTATGTTTATGTGTAAAATTTTAATTAGCTGATGTAATGTGATTTAATTGTTTTCCAAATATGTTTTTAAACAATTAAACATTTTGTAATATCAACTTAGAGCAACACTGATAAAGCTTTGACAAAAGTACAAAAACCACCAGCGGGCAAATTACGGCATTCAACTCGAGTCGAAATTATACTCGATCGATCGAGTTGTCTCTGCTTGTATTATCAAACTTTTTAAAAGGTTAACTTTTATTTTATACGCATAGCTTTGGTTTGTTTTTAAAATAAACAGAAAGCGTTCACGTCGATGACTTTAAAATTTTTAAAAAATCATAGAATTAATAATTATTAAATAAAAAAATTCATTATGTAATTCTGGAAATAGTTAAAAAAAAGTTTATAATTTCTCCTTTCTGAACTTACAGTTTTCAATTTAAAATGAGTAAAAAAATTATAACTACTTATTTTAGCTGTTATTTGTATAAAAAAGTATCCTTAAAAATTTACTAAATATATGTGTCGTTCAAAACTTATACAACGGCAACTCTGGTTCTGGCACAGTTTTATTTACTCTGATTTATTCACTAGCAGCCGTTTATTTATTCAATTCATTCATGTGAGTAAAACTCACACAATGAATAAATTCACAATGAATAAATTCATGCTTTGACCAAATGAAGCTGATTTTATTCAAGGCAGATTTTTATTCAACTCATTCAAATCAATTAAAATTTTAGCATCAGATTAAATCAAGAGAAAATGTGATTTTGCTATTCTCTGGTCCAAATCTGCGAGCTCATCCATTGTACTCTGCACACGCGGTTTAAACAGGATGAGGCGATTGCACACATAGACAGAGCTTCGAAAAATTTGCTTGAGGAAAATTGCTCCCAAAAACTTAAGTGACATTTAGTTGCCACCGAGGTCACCCGATCTTACTCTCATGAATCTTTTTATAAGGCTATCTCTAAGAGTTACTGCAGCGTCTGGTGCAAGTCACAAGACTCCATTTTGAACAGTGCGTTGAGCTTGACGGAAGACTCCTGGATGATATAATCTTAAAATAATAAAATACGTAATTCCATTTTATTGTTCAATGCTCTTAATAAAACTTTGTGTCAATCACTACGTATATTATTTAAGTATATTCAGAGGCCGCCGTGTGCGTTTTAAGTAGCAAAAATGTAATAATGAAATTATCTGTAAATCCTTTGATAGCCTGCGCACTCATCTATTAAATTTTTTTAATCAGTGAGTTTGCCTTTTATAGACAGATTTCTTATTAGACCTTTTTTCCACTGTAAGTCAAATCCAATGGTTATCCACAATTTTTTATATATAACACGAACTATGCATTTTACACTAGGTGCCTTATTATTATTAAGGCCTTGATAGAAATGACAATTCAGCACTATCAAACCTCTGTGTCCAGACGTTAGTCAATATGTCTTTTCTATTTATTTGCTTTAGATTTTGTTAAGTTTCTTCGTTTTTTCTAAGCACGATTTGTCATGTTCAATCAATATGCCCATATTTTAACCTTTTCTATGACTTAACCTTATATTTATTTTATATCCTTTAATATCGCAGTTCCAGGATTCTTAAAACATTTTAGCTTCAAAGAGGTTTAATCATTCAGCCTGATACAAATTTTGCAAATTCGTGCTGCCGCCTTTGTTTGCAAGTCCCACGTTTTGGTTTTGGAAGTCATGTATGCCAATTTTATTAAGCGCCGGACTTCAATAGTTCCAACCTTACACTTACTTGTAAAGATGCTCCATCTTATCACGGTTCGTACTTCACTTTTTCTAATTTCCACGTTGTAGTGCGCCGTTCTGTTAATTTTTCTGGCCCATAAAAGAATTTTTTTACTTAGTGGAATAACAAAAGAGCTAAGGGTGCCTTAATACTGAACGCATTTTAAATATGTATAACTTGTCTGCGTGTGTCTGGAAAACCTTAAGTTTTATGAATGTCTTATACTTTTTACTTTCACGCATCGAATATTGCCTCTAAATTATTTTTTGAAGCATGCCTTAATACTTTACATCAGCCATTTTCCAGTGAGTTCATACAATATGTATCAATTCAGCTGTGGAAAACTGGACAAGTCATACGCATAATACCATGCCGTCTGAAAGCACCCATATAGGGACAATGACTTAAAAATATATAAACTTATTTTAGTCCATTTTACGATTTAACTTTAAGATCCAATATGAATCTTTTTTATAAAATATGTTATCAAGGTCCATTTCGTTTTTCAAAAAGACTAATATGACGCCGAACATATGGGATTGGTAAAGTGCTATCACAGAAAATGAGACTTAACGTCTTGCTTTATTGCAAACAAGCTATCCCGGTCTGCTTCGCGGCCCCCATTATATCCGTAAATAGAAAAATTATTATTCAAACAAAGAGGTTAATTCTAAACAGCAACAACTATTTTTATTATTTTCTGTTTACATTTATTTTAAATATCAGATTTTTTTATTGTTTTCGATTCATTTTTTTACGCTTTTAATTTTAAAATGGGGTGGCTTATCTATTGTATATATGCATTGTAGCCCCCATTGTTAAGAAGGAAATAATTTATGTATGAGGATTACCTTTTTCTCCGCCCCGACCCTAAAAACATTTCGCGCAAATAGAAAATATGTTGCATAATAACTTTAACGAAATTAAAAAAAGGTAACGATTTTGGTTTCCTAATTTTCTATAAAGTCTATTTAAAATCATTCAAATGGGATAACTGGTTCCAGAGAAAAATCAAAACATATAACAAAACTTTTCCTCTTTGTTATATGTACTCGTATTACCATAGATAACACCGGAATATTCAGGAACTAAATTAAAACTTAAATGCAACTAAATACTTCTTACACCCTTTTTAATTTACAACTCCTTTAGCCCATAGTGCACAAGTAAGTATTTTGTTGTTTTGTAAATAAAAAGTGCAACTTTTTTCAAACAATACGCCGTGTTTTCATATGATGACCAACAAACCAACCAACCAACTTGCACCCAAAAAAAATCAAGAATCAAAAGTTGCAAACGCAACAATAATAAAAAAAGAACAACAATTGTGTGTGAAATTCAAATTCCTTTGCACACATGCACTTAGTGGCAATTTTGTCTGTTCGTCTGTTATTTAAGTTTTTTTTTTATTTTATTTAACGAACACGTTCCTGACGTTTCTTAAGTTGCTGCATTTTGTTTTTGATGTTGTCTTTGTATTACTGCTGCAGGTTTTCTTTTTCCTTCTTTTTTTTTTGCCAAAATATTTCAAAATTACAAAATTAAGTTAATACCTTTGTGATAAGAGAAAAGAACAGTAAACATACCACAACCAAAATGAGGAGGAAAAAATTTTAAAGAATTATTCAATTTACTTTAAAAGAATTTCAAAATAAAATTGAATGTAATTTGGAGATGACCAACGAAATTAAATTTCTCCTATAATGTTGTTGATGATATTTTGCAAATCAAATTATGAAGAAAAAAAATATGAATATGGTATATTTTGGATAAAACATCAAGTTGGCCCTTTTGGGAAGCACTTAGATAATTTTTTGTATTATTTTGTAAAAACTTACATTTTTAATTTATTTTTGTTGTTCCAGTTTTGAATGCCACAATGTATCAAGGTACTGTTAAATAATATAATGTGTACAGCAAATTTTATTTTAATGCGGGTAGTACTCACACCCACAGGGTGTCTGGTAGCTTTTAAATATTTTCAAACTTAAAAAAAGCGAAATAACTGACACCGGGTTTTATTAAGGGCATTGAACGATAGAACGGCAATTTGGATTTTATATTTTAAAGAATATGACATTCAGAGGTCTTTCTTTGAGTTGAAGACACTGTTCAAAACGGAGTCTTATGTTCTGTGCCACACGCTGCAGTAAACTTGGATAAATTGATCTGATTTCTCGAAAAATATTTTTCTTTGAAGTCACAAGAGATTGGGGATTATTATCATCATTATAAATTCCCTCTAGGCTACTAACAAAAACGAATAAATGGGAGTTAGATTAGATCGGACGACCTCAGTAGCCATGAAATTTCCCCAAAGCGGCTGATCAGTTTTTGATGGAAATGTTCCCAATTTGTCAAAGCTCTGGCTGTGTGTGTAGTCGTCCTTTTTGTTGAAATCACCTGTGTAAAGAATACAATGAATGAACTCGCAGGTTTGACGAAAAAAATTCCGCAACTGTGCGGAGAATGTAAAAAAAAGTTGGGCCAGTCATCTCATACGGGGATAAAGCACACCAAACAGTTACCCTGCGGCAATACAATGGTTTTTGATGTTTCAATCGAGGGCTGCTTGTTGGCGTGACCATTTAATTGAAAAAAGACCTAGTCGCTCCAGTGTGAAAATGCTCTAAAATTGTTTCGCTATAATTTCTGCGTAAATCAAAGTCACTTTCTTTCACTTCCCTAACGATTTTAATTTAAAACAGATATAACTTTAGATACAATTTTAAAACTTAGCGGCTCATCGCTCTTTCAACTCCCAGTGAGGCTGTTCTTTTCCATATTGAAAGTAGCGGGTTTTTGTGTAAACTACTTTCAACCAGTTCAATGTCTTTAGGAGTCCTTAAAGATCGACTGGGCTCTGGCCCTTGCCCATTCATAGCTGCAGCAGTTACACGAAATCTCTGCGCCCCCAAAAGAATTAAAATTAAACTCAGCCAATCAAGTATTCGCCGAATACCGAACTTTGAACAAAATTGTAGATTACGTAAAAATCATTACTTTTAAAAAATTACTCCACAGCTAACGTGCGATGCTCACTTGACCACTGCAATATCGTGACTAACAAATGTGCACAATCGATAATTCCAACTGCGCCACCCTCCCTCCGCACCGCTTATTAGTTTTTGATATAATCGTATTTAAAAATAAAAGTTTGCCACCAGACACCCTGTATAAGACAAAAGTGTAAATAATTTATTTCGTGTATACGTTTGTGCAACCTTCTTTAATATGTCCCTTCCCTGCGGGAAATGTGTGACAATTGTTCTAAGCGTACTGGTCCTGTGACAGGTACAAAACATAAGAAGCGCAAAAAGTGAATAATCGTGATCGGTACAAATGGGACACATCACAGTGCTGGTTTAAAGGTGTTAGTTTAAGAAGTAAAAAAAAAACACACCCATGTATGTTTACACATATCAAAATGCATACATATATACATAAATACATACATACATACATACATACATACATACATACATACATACATACATACATACATACATACATACATACATACATACATACATACATACATACATACATACATACATACATACATACATACATACATACATACATACATACATACATACATACATACATACATACATATACATACGTTATATAAAAAGTAGCTTTTATTTCATAATAATTATATTTGCAGATGCCTATGAAACAATTGTCAAATAAGCCCTTAAAATATATTGTTATTTTAATAAAAATAAAATCGTGCGTTCGCAGCAAAATTTAAACGAAAAAGTTATTGCAAAAAGTTCACAAATAATAAAAAAAGTAAGTTGAAATGTGCGGAAAAGAAAAAAAAGTAAAAGAAATATTACGTGATTAATGAAAAAATAAGATTGTGTTAAGAAAAGTTAAAATTTCAAAAAAAAAAAAATATATAATAGAATTTGTGAGCGAAATTTACCAAATTAGAATAAAAAACCTCTTCGGGAAAAACTGAAAAGAACGGCGCTTAAGAAATAACCCAAGTAGGAGTGCATCAGCTACTGCCTGTCGACCGCCAAACCCATCGCAAACAACATCGGATGACTTCTTTTGGCCCGCCTTGTATTCAAGTATAATGTAGAGAACCCATGGAAAAAGAAGAGTAAATGATTTTAAAAAACTTCATCGAAGGCAAGTATTTAACAAAAAATATTTAACGTAAATATTTACTTAATCTAATCAAATCTATTTTGCCTTTTGTAGAAGTAATAAGAGCAAATCCTGATATTAGAGGCAATGATGAAAATGTTAGAAAAGCAGTTCACCTAATAAAAAGAGCGACCCCTAAAAATGGTTAAAGGATAAACAAAATACTAAAAAGAAAAATTTTAATATTTAGAAGTCACTTAGGCCTAAATGAGTTTCCCATAAATTTTGAAAAATATAATTTTTGTTGTTAAATTTAACAGATAAAATTACTTTAATTTTTATAAAATAATTTTTGCTTTCGTTTTTTGTTGCTTCTTTTTTTTCGCTTAAGTTTATTTTACATGACAAAAAATTAAATTTCATAAAAATTGTCGTAAGCCGAAAATAAGAAAGCAAAATTATTTTTGGTTGAAAAAATGTAAACGAAACTAACTTTAAAGATAATCATTAATTTTTTTTTTTTAATTTTTTAATGTATTTAAAATTACTTTCATATCTCAATTTTGCATATTTGTTTATTTTATGTAACAAAAACCTATTTTTTAAATAAAAATAAAGTTAAACTGTATTAAAAATATATTAAAAATTTTAAGCTTATTTTTGTATTAAGGGACTAGTTCTGAAATAGTTTAAGTGGAACTGGAACTGTGATAGTTGTTTCAGGCTACTCCGTGACTGGTTCTTAGAAGACCACTTCTGGATAAGTAGTTTAGGGTTTGTTTTAAGACAGGTAATTTGGGACAATAAGTAAAATAGGATCCTTAGTAACTTGCTCTAAACATGCTCATTTAGGATCGGTCTTGAACTGGATATAAAGTACTAAAGTTGGGCAAATTGTCCCCTCCAATGACAACGCCATGTAAAAGTGATATGTCCCTTTCATATAAAGTGTTAGAACTAGAACCAGTCCCCATCCCCAAAGAACCGGTCACGTGAATAGTTCTGTGTCAGTTCACTTCCCCGTAGGGTTGTTGTACTTTGTTTTCCTGTCGCCTGTTAACTGTGTTACATTTACCGTACCATAACAGCACAAGAATTTTTTCTCAGACACTGGCTTAGGGCAACAAAACATTGTGCGTTTGTATTGTTGTGTTGTCGATGACGGCTTCAATGTTGTTGAAAGTGATTGATACGCTGATATTTGCCAGTTGATGAAGATGATGATGGAAATCATTTGCAAAAAAATTACAAATGAATAACAACAAAAGCAGCAGCTATATTGCCATCAACCTTAAAAACAATGTAATAATATGAAAATAAATGACGCAAAATAAGAAATATTTATTTTAAATTACATTTTATATAATGCTGTTGTTTAGGCAGTTTTTGTTTCTGACCCTTTTTAGGAAGTTTTTTCAAAAACTTTAAGTTGGATTTTTTTACGTTGCATGCAAAAAAATTAATATATTAAATTATATTGAAAACGTTCTAGTATGTTTCGAATTACCTTTTGTTTCAAAATTTGGCAAATGGTTATGGAACAAACAATAAACCACTAACAGTGCATTAATTTAAAAAAAATAAAAAAATTTTTCAATGCATGAGGATAACCCATACAGAAACACATCTAGACAAATTAATCAACATATATTGAAACTGAAAACAAAAACCTGTATTTTAAGAAATGCAACACAGAGCAAACATCAATTCGGCATTAAATGTTCAAGTCGTTTAAAAGCACTCAAAGCAAATGACACTTTGTTACATGAGTTAAGGTAATTTTTGGGAAAGGTACAGGGTGTCCTCCATTAAGAACAAGGGTGATCTCAGGAAGGCGAAAAGGGATTCATGGGCGAAGTACTGTGAGTCCAATGACTCCGTGAACGAGATGTCAAGATTCAGGAGAATACTTCTAGCGGACTTGGGTACGTTCAGAGAACGGATAGCTCGTGGAAGGAGTCTAGCTAGGAGACCCTTGAATTGTTGATGAGTACCCACTTTCCACGGTGCAGGGAACCGGCTGCAAAGGAGCTATCCGGGGGCGTGTTTGTACGTCCCGGGGGGATAGCGGACATAACAGGGGTGGCAGAGGACCTTGTAACGCTTGACAGGGTAAAATTGGTGGTGGATACCTTCCAGCCCTTCAAGTTATCGGAACTGGACGGTATTTATCTGTGTATGCTACAGAATCTTTCGACTCAGGGATTGCTACTCCTAACGAGGGTGTTTGCTGCTAGGATCACACTCGGCTACATACCCTTGAGGTGGAGAGAGGTAAGGGCGATTTTTATACCCAAGACTGGAAAGGCCAGCCACTCAAAGCCAGGGGATTTTAGACCGATCAGCCTCTCGTCTTTCCTGCTGAAGACGCTGAAACGGATAATTGATCTTTATCTAAGGAGCACGATTGATACGCACGTCATTAGTAATGCTCAGCATGCTTAGGGGTAAATTTGTTGAGAGTGCGCTTCATGATGTGGTGGGGTTGATAGAGCGCAGGCTATATAGGAAAGTATACACACTGGGCGCGATTATGGGCATTGAGGGGCCTTTAACAACGTTTCGATGGAGGCCATTGAAAACGCACTAAGGAAAGTAGGAGTTCATGGCATTCTCATTAAGTGGATCTGTTCTGCGCTCGGTAGCAGAATAATTAACTCTGAGCAGGAAGTGAACGTCTGAAAAGAGGTGTGGATACGGGAACGCCACAAGGAGGGGCATTGTCACCACTACTGTGGATTTTGGTGGTCAACGGGGTATTGAGATGGAAGAAAACTTATTTTAGGAGAAGTTACGAGCATATTCTTGTTGTCTTTCTTACTTTGGAGGGTGTTTTCTTTTTAGTAGTTTTTTATTGAATATTAATTTTATGATTGAATTTATTTAATGGAAGTATCCGACCAACAACAAGTAAATATAATAAAATAGGAAAGTACCGAAAAATATGGATTAGCCGCAAATTTTTAATTTCTTGCACTCTTATCAGATGGAAGATCTGACTAATTTTCTCTTTTAAGGCCTTAATATTCTGTTCAGTTCTTATATTCGCCGCATGCCATTTCATTACATTCTGACAGACCTTAAACAAATTTTTTAGAAATTTCGTGTCACCATTTTTTTATAAAAAGCCACAATTGTGCTTGGTCTATAAAAATAAGGTTAGTTTTCTTCTTTATAAAAAACAATTAACTATAATATTTCAAGTTTTTACATCTGCATTCATGAAATGATTCGCATGATATTAGTACGATACCAAACTCTATCTCATATAGCTTCCTTATTAGGAAACAACCTAACAAAAGCTTATAAGCTATCATATCTACATAATAAGAGCTTTCACACGATGCATCACAATTCTACTGACGTTTATTCAAAACGGCTCCTTTGATATTGCGTTGCGCTAGCACAGTTCTTCTGAGCAGCTAAAGTCAGCAGCTAAAGTCTGAGCAGCTAAAAAAATCAAAGTGACAAAAAACGGTTAAAGTAATAAGAAAAATTCTTAAATATTTATTAAACGCGTTCTACAACTTGATAACAAAAAACTCAACCCTAAGCCCATCTTTAATGTGTAATCGATCTTTCTTGTCCTTATCTAAAATATATCATGACATGTAAGGACCTCAACGGGTTAAGTATAACCTATTCACCATACCTTTAATTGCATATCATAGAAGAAGAACTAGGCATAAGGAGTAGACCTTAGTCAGTCGGTAAGAACAGTTGTCATTTTTTAAAGAAAATCAGTTGCAGTGAAAGTTTTACAAAGTCAAAGAGTTTAGTCTTTCTTAAAGTGGTATAAAGTTGAAAGTTGAAGATTGATTAAAGTTTATATTATTTAACTGATAACCCTATTTCCCGTTTCCTATTAAAATTACTTATTATAATCGAAATTTGAATTAAACTGAATTGCCTACATATTTTACTTAAAATAAATTGAATTACATATTAAAACTACGGATTTGTGTTGTTATTTGGAAATTGGACACCGTACCTTTACATTTGGGGGCTCAACCAAACCTTTTAAACTAAACTTCTTACATACAATATAAAATAATAACCTATCGGATTTTTTTTAATAACAATTTTAAACGGTACAAGTGCAAAGTGTGTACCTGTGAAATAATTTCATAAAAAGTCAAAAGTAACATGTTAAAGCTATTTAAAAGAATATATAATATGATTAAATGATTTCAAATAACGGAACTTTGAAATCAGGCGACAATAAAGTATATAATACAAGAGCAAGATCGAGAGGAAGAAGTGAGAGTGATAAAGTTGAAGACAACGTAGAAGTACATAAGCTCGATGTGGTGAAAAAGTCAAATAAAGTAAATAAAGAAATAAAAGACAAAAAAGTGACAGGCAAAGAAAAAGTAACCGAAGCCGAAAACAGTAAAAATAGTGACACCGAATTAAAAAAAATAAGTGAATCAATGTACAAAACGAATGCAGAAAGCAAAACAAAAGCCGCGAATACAGAAGTAGCAAAAATGGCAACACAATTTGAAGATGACTTAAAAATCAGCGACAATAATCAATCAGACTTAAATAGTTTAATACATTTACTAAGAGTGAAAATACAAAAAGACGAAGAATATAACAGCAAAGCTAATGTCACGGTTGATAATTTTGCAAAAATAGTTCCCGACTTTGACGGTGAAAATATAACAGTGGAGCATTGGCTCGAAAATTTTGAACAGAATGCTGAAGCTTATGACTTAAATGAGAAGCAAAAATATGTTCACGCCAGAAATAAAATTATTGGCACAGCTAAATTGTTTCTTGACACAGTTACAGTAAGTGATTTTAAATCTTTAAAATGCAGTTTGTTGAGTGAGTTTAAAAAAAACTATAGCAGCATAGAACTGCATAAAATATTAACAAACAACAAGAAGCAAGAAAGTGAAACCTTTCATGAATATGTCCTGAAAATGAGAAAAATTGCTGCTTTAGGTAATATTGAAGAAAAGTCAGTGATCCGATACATTATAGACGGTTTGAAAATAAAAAGTGAAATAAAATATCAAATGTATACGGCTACGTCTTATAAGGACTTACGTGAAAAATACGATATATTTGAAACAATGAACGGGAATCGGGATTTCGATAATAAAATGAATAAAAGTGCAAACGATACTAAGAATAAATCTACAAAATCGGTGCACTGCTATAATTGCGGTTCTACAGAACACAAAAAGAATGAATGTAAAAGTTCTGCGAAATGTTTTAAATGCAATAGATTTGGTCATATTGCTAAAGATTGTAATAAAATCGGTAGTACTGAAAAAACAGTGCAATGTGTGGTTGATCAGTCGCGCTCTAAAACAATTTATTTTAATAATGTTGAAATCAAGTGCTTAGTGGATACCGGCTCAGACATTTCAATTATAAAGTACAGTATTTTTAAAAAACATTTCAATTCAAACGCGTTAGTACAATGCAAATCAGTGTTACGTGGTCTCGGTAACGCAAAAACGGAACCAATCGGATGTTTATCGGGTACGGTCCGCGTAGATGATATAGTAACTGAACACAACTTTTTAATTATACCAGATAATAGTATGATGTTTGACGGTATCATTGGTCACGATTTTATAAAAAATTTCATACTGATAGCAGAGGGTAACAGCTATATATTTACCACTAAAAAATTGGCACAGGACGAACTGAATGTATATAATATCAGCGCTGAAGAAATTGATGTCGACTTTAAGTTCAGAGAAACGGTGAGTAAAATTATTCAAAATTATACATTGGCAAAGGTAGTTGACAAATGTCCGGTGGAAATGCATATAGTACCAAACGAGAAAATGAAACCGTTTAGACAATCCCCCAGTCGATTGGCACCACTAGAAGAAGAGGCTTTAAACACGCAAGTTGAAGAATGGCTCAAAGACGGTATAATTAGAAAATCAACATCAGATACAGCCAGTAGAGTAGTAGTTACTAAAAAGAAAAATGGAAGCTATAGAATATGCATTGATTTTCGTCAATTGAACGATATGGTATTAAAGGATGCCTTTCCGGTTCCTATCGTTGATGATGTCTTACAAAAGTTGGCAAATCAAAAGGTGTTCATAGTAATGGATTTAGAGAATGGATTTTTTCACGTCTCGGTCCAGGAGTCTAGTAAAAAATACACAGCTTTCGTAACAAAGAGAGGTCTTTTTGAGTTTAATAGAGCGCCATTCGGGTTTTGCAACTCGCCAGCATGTTTTGTCCGATACGTAAATTATGTTTTTCAAGATTTGATTAATGAAGACATCATGGACTTATACATTGATGACATAATTATTTATGCCGAAACAGCGGAAAAGTGCATCGAAAAGCTTGAACGAGTTCTAAACACAGCCGCACGCCACCGCTTAAAGTTTAATTGGTCAAAATGCTCGTTTTTGAAAAACAAAATAGAATTTTTGGGACACGTCGTCGAGAATGGTAAAATATCGCCAAGCAATGCAAAAATAAAAGCAGTCGCAAAGGTAGCAGTGCCAAAAAATATTAGGGACATCCAATGCTTTCTAGGTCTTACAGGCTACTTTCGAAAATTTGTTGAAGGATATGCTCAAATTGTTCGCCCTTTAACCAATCTCTTGAAAAAAGGCAATACGTTTTGCATTGGACAAGAGGAACTAGCTGCAATAAGTAGAATTAAACAAATGTTAATGTGTGAACCAGTGTTACGTTTGTATAAAAGGGAAGCTGAGACCGAGCTCCATACTGACGCCTCAAAAGATGGGTTTGGCGCGGCGCTAATGCAAAAATATGAAAATGAATTCCATCCGGTATTTTTTTATAGTAAAAAAACGTCTCCACAAGAAAGTCGGCTACATAGCTACATACTAGAAGTGAAAGCAGCATATTTAGCTTTTAAAAAATTTCGTCACTATCTGCTGGGTATTAATTTTAAACTGATAACAGATTGTGCTGCGTTTAAACAAACAATTAAAAAAACAGACATACCTCGGGATGTAGCGCAATGGGTGATGTATTTGCAAGATTTCACATACACGGTCGAACATCGCACCGCAAATCGATTAAAACATGTTGATTACCTAAGTCGCTATCCAGTCGATGTTATGTATGTTTCGTCAGATATATCAACAAGATTTAAAAAATTGCAAAATGAAGATGAATGTGCGAAAGCAATCGTAAAAGCGTTGCAGACAGGACCTTACGAAAACTATAAACTAAAAGGAGGCCTTGTGTATAAGTGTATAGAGGGGAACGATTTGTTGTTAGTACCAAAATCACTTGAGTCAGAAATAATTAGAAACGCGCATATGAACGGTCACTTTGCTAATGAAAAAACAATGCATACACTTCGTCAAAAATATTTTATACCGCACTTACAACGTAAAGTCGACCATATTGTTACGAATTGTGTCGAATGCATTATCCACAACAAAAAGACGGGTAAAAAAGAAGGCTTCTTACACTACATTGAAAAGGGCACCGTTCCGCTCCATACCATACATATCGATCACTTGGGTCCTTTAGACGCTACATCAAAACAGTATAAATATATATTAGCAGTTGTTGACAGTTTTACAAAATTTGTTTGGTTGTATGCGACAAAAACAACGAGTGCAGAAGAAGTAATACGACATCTACAGATTTGGTCCGATATTTTTGGATTTGCCTGCCGAATAATCAGCGATAGAGGTTCCGCATTTACTTCTAAGGTTTTTGAAGAATTTTGCAGTAAGGCAGGTGTAGAGCACATCGTGGCAACAACAGGTGTACCACGTGGCAACGGACAAGTTGAGCGCGTGAATCGCACAACTTTGTCAATTATCGCGAAGCTATCACAAAATGAGCCAGCCAAATGGTTTAAATATATTGGAAAAGTTCAAAAAGCCATAAATTCATGCGTTCATAGCTCAACTAGAACATCACCGTTCGAACTAATGTTTGGTACAAGAATGAAAGCTGATATCGACACAAATATACTTGAAATAATTGAAAATGAAATGATCGACCATTTTAATGAAGAGCGGCGGCAAGCAAGAGCAGAGGCGAAGCGGCAAATAGAAAAGGCTCAAGAAACATACAAACGTAATTTTGACAAGAAGCGAAAGGAAGCAATAGTTTATAAAGTTGGCGATTTAGTTGCCATAAAACGAACTCAGTTTGTGTCCGGCCGTAAGCTTGCCAGCGAATACTTGGGTCCATACGAAGTCACAAAAATCAAAAGAAGTAATCGGTACGAAGTAAGGAAGGTGGCTGATTGTGAAGGGCCAAATTGTACATCAACTAGTTGTGACTTCATGAAACCTTGGCGGTCTACCAACTTTGAATCTTTGTCATCATCCGAGACGGATGATCTGCAGGATGGCCGAGTGTAAGGACCTCAACGGGTTAAGTATAACCTATTCACCATACCTTTAATTGCATATCATAGAAGAAGAACTAGGCATAAGGAGTAGACCTTAGTCAGTCGGTAAGAACAGTTGTCATTTTTTAAAGAAAATCAGTTGCAGTGAAAGTTTTACAAAGTCAAAGAGTTTAGTCTTTCTTAAAGTGGTATAAAGTTGAAAGTTGAAGATTGATTAAAGTTTATATTATTTAACTGATAACCCTATTTCCCGTTTCCTATTAAAATTACTTATTATAATCGAAATTTGAATTAAACTGAATTGCCTACATATTTTACTTAAAATAAATTGAATTACATATTAAAACTACGGATTTGTGTTGTTATTTGGAAATTGGACACCGTACCTTTACATGACATAATAAAACATTTCTTATTTTACATTTTATTTCTCATAAACTTAATTTGCATTTTTTTATTTTTTTAACATTAACTTAATTTATTTTATGAATATGGTAATTTAAAACAAAACAATAACAACTGCATCACATATTCATGGTCGTTTGTTGGTGGCAATTACCACATATTTAACAAAATTCATTACGACCAAGAAAATCCATCAAACTGTTCGTTGTGATCATTCATTTACTTAGAATTTATGTCAGAAATAAGTTAAAAACGCAAAAAACCAACAAATTTGTAGCAAAACGAGCAAACATAAGAATAAATGTATTTAAAAGATCATAGTCTGTCTGTCTAGCCGCCTGTTCTATGTAATGTCCGTTTATACATTGTAAGTTCACATTCTATGTGTGTTTGTATGTGTGCGTAAGTGTATATATTTATTACAGAGGAGATCATGAAATATTACAAACCTTAACTATGATGTATTTTTGACAAGTCGTTGGAAAACAAATGTGGGGGTGTTATTTTGGAGCAAAGGCAAGACAAAAAACTTTAACTCTTGAAACTAATGTTAGTGCAGTGCTAATGTTGTTTACATCTAAGTTCATTGTTTAGCTGCATTTACCACCAAACAAATATATAAAGGCACTAAAAAAATATTAAAGCACTTTTGCTTTTAAAGTTTGGACAAAAATTCAAAGGTACATGTGAGCTAATGCAGAGGATCATGTGTACCCGCTCGTGGCTAGTATGGAAAAATATTTACATAAAAAACTAAAAAAAAATTTTAAATTTGAAAATTGAAATAGTTTTCGAAATAAGTGTGTACACTTTTTACAATACGAAAGATATCAGAGACTGGATCAACTAGGTTGATAAAATCGGGAACAACACAGCTCCGAGACTTCTCGAACGAATTACTTACAATGCCAACCAGGTAAAGACTTTGGAATATCCTTTGTTGCTTATTCGCCCCCACGTAATTTATGCAAATCGTAAGCGAAGAAATAATATTAATAATAAAATAATGGCTGTAGAAGCTTCCGGTTAATTAAGATTTATATGCTATTTATTACTGATATTCCCGAATAATAAAAATAATAAAAAAATAAACAATGACCTAAAGTTTGAACAAAATGATTCACAAATTATTTTATTTTCTTTTCTTATATATTATTTTATTTTATTTAATTTTATTTTATTTTATTTTATTTTATTTTATTTTATTTTATTTTATTTTATTTTATTTTATTTTATTTTATTTTATTTTATTTTATTTTATTTTATTTTATTTTATTTTATTTTATTTTATTTTATTTTATTTTATTTTATTTTATTTTATTTATTTTATTTTATTTTATTTTATTTTATTTTATTTTATTTTATTTTATTTTATTTTATTTTATTTTATTTTATTTTATTTTATTTTATTTTATTTTATTTTATTTTATTTTATTTTATTTTATTTTATTTTATTTATTTTATTTTATTTTATTTTATTTTATTTTATTTTATTTTATTTTATTTTATTTTATTTTATTTTATTTTATTTTATTTTATTTTATTTTATTTTATTTTATTTTATTTTATTTTATTTTGTTTTATTTTATTTTATTTTATTTTGTTTTTTTTTTTTTTTTTTTTGAAATTTGTTCAACAATCCTCGCATAATTTATTTGTAGCTAAATTTTTTGCTTTGTATACTTATGGTAAGTATGATGAATTTAGCAAATGCGTGTCATATTTTCTTTTCCATTTCCACTACAATTTTTTTTCAGTTGATAACGCAGTATTGCAGTTAAGTCTTACCAACAATATTTATGCCAGTGGCAATGTTTTTGTGTTTCTTTTTATAGGTGCAAACTTGCTGTTAATCATGTTGGTGTTTAGACATTTGTTAGCCATAATTGTTTAAGCCATTGGCTTACAAAAATAACAAAAACAACAACAATATAAGCACTTAAAAAATGTGAATTCTCTGTGAGTAAATACGTAAATACAAAATTTAGTTTAATTTTTTAAAAACAACCAAATTGAGTTTCTATAAATTTAGTTAATTTTATTAAAACTGATTTCTGGTTTTAAAATTCTACATTATTTTAAATTCTTGCTTAATAATTAAAGATAGATTATCTGAAGTGATCTATTTTCCTTTCATTTTAACACAAATTCTGTTTATTATCATTTTTTAGCACTTTTTAAAGCAACATGCTTTTTATTATGTTATTTTTGTTTATATCCCATGTGCATTCTTAATTAGCTAGTGACCCTAGTTCCTGCATTTAACACAACATTTGCATTTGTAGTAATATGTTGATGTCGAATAAGGTGTTTATGTGTCTGTTGTTGTAGTATGTATTCACATGTCTTGCATTAAGTTCCTTAGACATTCATAAATACAAAATTCGATCGTTTATGTTTTTACTTATTCTATTACGACTATTTGCAAGTATTTTGTTCTCGTTGCTATTTTCCTAGGTAATTTATAAGTTGTTTTTTTTTATAATATTTATTCAAGTTAAGCGTTATCAAACTGTGATGGTCTGTCGTTAACAATTATTTTATCATGTTCTGCTAATTATATAAAAATTTTTGAGAGTTGCAGATTTTAAATGTAAGACTTACATTTCTAGATTTTTTGTAAGCTTTTTGCTTTTCCATGGAAACAAAAAATACAAATTAAATTTTAGGCAGATTTTATGCCTCAAAAGAAATTGAGTTCGTTTCTTAAGTCTTTTGATTTTAAACCAATTTCGATGTTCTAAAGATAATTTGTCGGGTTTTAATATAAAATCAAAAAAAGATTACGGTAAAACACAATCCATGGAAGGTTTTTGAAATAATCCCCATGTATTATCTCTTATGGCTATCGAGATATACAAGAAATTTAAGTCGATTTGTGTTTTGCAAAAACGATAAAACATTGCAGTTTTTGCTTTAATATAAGTAGATTATACTTAATTATTCCTAGTTAATAGCAAATACTGCACCAGTGATATTCACAATAAGCTGAAAACAATATCGGCTCTGTAGGAACTTGCTGTGCATTGGGAAGTTTATGCGGGAGACGGGTAGCTAAATCGAATAAAATAGAGATAAAGTATATGCTAGGAAGCTATTAAAATGGGGGAAATATTACGTAAATAATTTCTAATATTAAACTTACAGAAATGTTGACTCAATTCAAAGAACAAATACTACCAAACGAAAACAAGGATCTCACAAATAATCTTAAGAATTAAAAGATTCTCAAAAAGGTTGTGTATTGCTTTTAAATTGTGTTTAACTTTTTATTCCTTTTTGTTCTTCCTAAACATTATTGCGTAGATTTCCTAAATATGACAAGAAAACATTTATAATTCCTTGTTTAAAATTTTTGCATATGTCAAAATAACTTAAAACAACAAAAACCTTTCAAAACAGCTTGTAAAAGCTTAAGAAAAAAAATTAAAAAGAAAGAAATTTGAATATGGTTACCTTCAACTAACAAACACAATTCATCAATCAGTTGTTGTAGCCTCTCTGCAAGAGTTTTTGCAAGGCTTGTTGGTAATCTTGCTGTTAGATGAACGGCCAACTAGATGTTGGTCTGTATGGCTGGTTTTAGTGTTTGTTAATAATGTAATATAACAAATATTAGCCATATTTAAAGACATATTGGTTACAAAAAAAAAGAAATAAAATCAAACAAAACAAACATGGTATCATCATCATCATTGCTGTTGTCGTCGTTGTCTTTGCTGTTGTCATCATCATCGAGCAACAAATGCAAAAATAGACACAAACAAAATCAAACATAATTTGCATTTTTTAAAACAAAAAAAAAAACATTCTTGTTTTTCAATTTTACTTTGTTTGTATGTTTGTTTATATATTCAAGTTCAACATCTTGCCAAAAAAATAAACCAAAAGCTCTTTGTTTGCAACGAATTTTCTTTAAAGAAAAAAAATTCTAAAAACACACTAAATATACAAGCATCGACGATATCGTAGAGTCTTTTGTGTTGTTTTGTAAACAATGTTGTTGTTACCACATGTTGTTTGCTCATTGATTTACTAAAACTGATAGATTGTCTTTATTCGTTGAAAATTAAAAAAAAAAACAAAATAAAATCATCTACAAAAATTGCGTGGTTGGGCGTTGTTGCTTCAATAATAACAACATCAACAGCAATAATAACAATAACAAAAATGAAAGAGTTTTGTTTCATGGTTTTTGAAATACAGCAATAACAATTTTTAAGAATGTTAGGTTTAATACTCAGCCATAGATTTGGTATAGGGGGTTCAAATTATTAAAGAAAGTATTTTTTTTAAAAGCCGTTGTATCCTCCTCTTTATCAAGGGACGACAAGGGGACGTAGGTAGTGCTACTTAAATGAAACAAATTAACTCAATTGCATGAAACATTAAACTTTTGTTATATTGTAACTACCTAAAATGTGTCAAATGTCCCCTCAGTTTACTCACTCAGTCAGTTCGACCGCCTTAAGATTTCCAGCATTATTATTTAGATATTTTTCCGCGTTCATCTAGTATTTTTGTAGGCAAGGGATATAACTGAAATTCCCACAAAAATCCCAACAGAAACCCTTAATTTGCTGTACTTAAGTTTTTGGTAGTAAGAAGATTAGAACTTGATTTCAAATTATTTTTTTTTGTTTGATATCGTTGTTGTTTTTGTTATAATATTGTTCTTTAAACATAAGTATTTTGTAATACACAAATCATTTTTTCGTCACAGACAATCTTGTTTTGTTTTGTGCATTTCACGTTGTAGTTTTCAAAATGGTTGTAATGATTTTGTTAAATGTTCTCTTCTTTGGTAACAACCATAAACATCAACAGCTAGAAGAGCATTAACAATAACAGTCATATCTAAGAGCAATAGCAACATATCGGAACTTGTTTCATTTATGATTTATTAGAATATATTGATTTGCAATTAGATTATGGCCCACACATTTAATTGTAAGGAAATTGTGAGAATTCAAAGAAAGAATTATTAATTTTAATAAATATTTATCTATTAGGTAGGTTTTAAGAGAAAAGTATTACTCTATACACCAGTTACCAGATTACCGTCAATAGTTGTAATCAAAAATTGGAGCGTGAATCAAAACGATGAATATAAAATCATATCATCCGTTTAAAATAATTTTTATATTTTGGATCACATTTTACATTTCCGACAACACAATGCTATTAAAAACTTCAAAGACTAGAACAAGTTATAATAACTAAAATTATCGTCGGTTTAGCCTGAAAATATTATACTCTACTCCACATTTGTAGGAGGGTTGTTTAAAAAATAGACCAATAATTTTGTATTCAGCATAATATTTGATGGCAAAAAGATAAACTTGTGTTGAAGACTATGAGAGGCTAAAGTAATACTCAAGCCATTTACATGTGTCCCAAAGTACCTATTCCGGTACGTAAACTTGTCATTTTTTTGTTAGGTATACTAGTTAGTGGCATAGATTTTGATATTTATGCAATTTTTTGAAGGAATAATATTCGAGTCGGTTATAGCCCCAAATTCTTATTCCGGAAGGGCATTTGTATACAGGCTATGTCAAAAAACACACCAATGATCACCACAAGTAATTGGTTTTGTTTCAGTGACAAAAGCTATGCCAGATTTCATTGAAATACCTTCAAAATTGCGATTAAAAAAATACATGGACACAGAGCCGAACTGGCATACGGACAAACTTCAGTCGACTTAGGAATTTATTTTTATTCTTTTTTTAAATTCTTTTATTCTTCTTCATCGATGTTCTAAAGGTTGGTCTAAAACCATTATTTTTGGGTCTTAAAAAGGGCTTTGCTGAGATAAAATATTGGTCTAACCCTTCTTCATGATACCACTTGTGGAAAGTATGAAAACTGGTTGATGTGCTCGAGCTTTGACTGGTACAGAACTTGAATAGTACAAAAAGTGTTTGGCCATGATCGGTTAAAAGCTATTAAAAGATTAAGCGGGAAAAAATACTTGTCCCTACAAACATACATACATTTGTTTAAATAAACACGCAAACGTACGCACATAAAAAGTAGATCCACAGATCCCGTTCAAATCTTAAGCAACTAACGCAAAGGGAACTCACGTAGGATTCGCCTGGAACCCATTATGATGTATTAGTTTCGAACCAATTGTTCCTTCCAAAGAGAACGCAATTCAAAGGTGACATGTGCGGTTTATTTAAAAGGTAAGAACTAGGACCAGTCCTTTTTCTTAAGGAAACAGTCACGTCAATAGGCTTACTTCAGTCTATTTTATTGCAGGATATCTCTTTTAAGACCTCGGCAAAGTATGACATAAGGGCCTGTTAGCAGGGCAGGGAACCAGCCGTCAGTTATTGAATTAAAACGGAGACTACTTAAGTTGCCCTCAATCAATATGGGTTGTCGCATCACACAGTAGCATTAAAGGAACAATTCTGTACTTGTTTTATACAGCATATATGTCAACACATGATCGACTACACACATTGAAATTTATTGATTGCATTTATATTCTCAGTACTCATGAAGTTCCTCAAGAGACCGTCAACTAATTACATCATACTATTATTCAAAAACTGAAAATTACTAAGTCTGGCACTGGCTAAACAAATATTAGTAGTTGATATTAAAAATTTAAATATGAAGTTATTGTTAGTTCATTAAAATAAAGATTTAATAACAAAAAGTATTTATACATATATATATATATATATATATATATATATATATATATATATATATATATATAACAGCCAAGCAATTAACCCGCTACTTCGTATCTAGACTAATAATCATAAAAATCCAATAAGTACCAGAATGTAAAAAAATATTATTTTGTTCACCTAATTAATTTTCGACCTTTGTCTGAGTTCATATTTTTTAATTTTATACCTCTGGATTGATAATCTTAAAATTTGCTCAAAAAAAGTACCAAACGCATAAGAAATTACTTTTTAAACCCAATCTGGGTCAATATTCCTTGATTTCATATTTTATATTTCAAATAAAATACAGTCTGGGTCAGCAATTCTTAGTTGTTTATAGACTCATAATCCCAAAAAAAAAAATCAAAAACAAGTAGGGAAAATGTAACAAATTACTTTTTGCTTTCATCTACAATTTAAATCTTAATTGTGCTGTGGAACTTAATTCATATTATACTTAAACTTTTATTGGTTCGGAAGTTATGAAAAATATCAAACAGGATTTATTGTTAGCTTTGTTATCCTTAAAAGAGACTTTAGCCTAACAAGGAAATTAAAAATGTTTTCACATAATCTGAGCATATTTCTATCTCTTTTGGTGTGGAAGTTACAAAAAGGAGTTTAAATAAGGCCCATATATATGTAGTTCTACTTCTTTTTACTTTCAAGTGTCCTTAATTTTGAAAATCTTCTAGACATATATTTATTAAAGTGATTTTCGTACTGATTTCACTTTTAGTGTACTGATTAAAAACTCAAAATGCTTTTATATTTTAAAAAATGTTCCTCAAAAAATTTGTTATACTAAAGCAAAACTAGAAAATAAAGAGTTTTTTTTAGCAACAGAAAGTATATTAAAATTATTTTTATCGATTAGCAGCTGTCCTTAAATTATTATATTTTTTTTTAATTTACTATCTGAATTAACCTTTGACCTGCCACCTGTTTTTTTATTAAAAGAATATATAGACACCCAAACGGACGGACATACATGCTTAAATTAAATCAGGAAGGTATTTCAATTCGATGGCTATAACTGAAAATGGATCTAAAACTATAAAAGATAAAAAGCATACTGATTTTGACCCAGAATTAAATTGTCCCCCTATATATAATGTAACATATTTTTAATTTTGTTTATATTTAGTAGAGTTGACGAGAATTATTACCCATTTGCATTTTTAGCTCCATTTATCCTCCTTAAGAATGTAAATTTCCCTAAAATCTCTTCCCAGTTGAAGTCAACATCGGAAGAGGTACTCGCTGTCCAAATTTCAAATCTTTAGTTGTATGCCGATGAATCTGTCAAACAGTCAGCCAATCCGTCAGTCAGTCCGTCAGTCCGTCAGTCAGTCTGTATCGCCTTTCTCTTGTATATGCAAATAAGAAAATTCCCATTTGATTTAAAAATTAAACTGTTTATCAACATAAGAAATATAATTTTCTTTAGTATTTTATTAATTCTTTAACTTTTATGAATCTGTAATATTAATTGCTAAAAACCACAAACAAAGCTAAATTAAAAGTAATTATTTGTTAGAAAAACTCCAGGTAAGCCTTATATTAATCCGGGAAATGACGACAATTTAGAAAATAATAGCCGACACAAAAGTAGCTTTTAGATTAAAACAAAGGCAGTTTCAAAATATTATTCAAATTTGTTTACATTTTTAATTGATTTTCCATCTTCTTATCAATTAAAAATCTAATTATCACAATGTGCATAAACATTTTATAGTTATTAAAAGTTTTTCAATTTATTTTGTTCCAGTTACTTTAGCGGTAAGAGTTAGTTTTCGATACCCAGCTTGTTTTAGTGGTTATTAAAAATTAACTCTTTGTATTTCTTTTATTATCTCATAGAAAAAAAAAATTAATATTTAAGAACACAAATTTTTGCCATTGTAATAGAAAATCTTTAATAAATTTTCTTATTTTATGTTACCGCTTTTGGTTTTGTGATATATTTTTTTGCGGCTTGAAATGGGAAATTAGTATTATATTGTTGTATGCGTCGACATTTTTAATTTTATGCATAAAACATTGTCAGCAGCATTATAGCTTGGTGTTGGCTTATTAAGGTCCATCCTTCCGTCTGTCTCTGAGTAATAAATTCTTTAGGAAAAAAAGTAACACAAAACACTATAATATGTCAATGCTACTGAACATCGAGCAAAAAATTCAGCAACAATTTTAACTTAACAATTTAAGTTTAACAATTTTTCCAAAGATATTGAAAATGATTTTTCTATTTAGTTTTCTGTTGCTTTTTTTTCATTTTCTTTATATAAAAAAACCTGTTTTAACCCATTAATAGTTTTCCTTAAAATTATTTAAAAAATTGTTGTTGGAAGTAGAATATTCCTTTTATTCAATTCGGCTTAACTTTATAGAGAGTATGTGTCCAGTTGTTGAGTTTAAATGAGTTTAAATCTTGTATTAGTTTCTCCCAAATGAATCTAAAAACATCGCCATAAGAGCCCTAGTTTTTAGAGCAAAACTGAAGCTTTCAATACAAGAAAAACAATAACCACAAACCCAACAAGAACGGAAATGATTACATGTGTTCACAACGAACCTAAAACTATTTTAACGATTTAACTTAAACACTTAATAACGTTATGCACACGCATCTTTTACACAAAATATCTAATTACTGTAGCAATAGCAGTGTTGCCATATAGTTTTTACCAATTTTTTTTTTTAAATTTAAACTATGAAAAATAAAATTTGCCAAATTTTAAAACTAGACTAAACTATACTAATATGAGGTCAAAAGTATGCATGTGCGCTTGGTTTAAAATCATTATACTTAAGTAAATGATGAAGCAGAACACTTTCGCAACTTTAAGCTAAAATGACTCTCAGAAATAACAGGCCCATAACTGAGACGTCGGCTGCAACTTCAGGAGCTCACATTCAATTTTTCCAATATTTATTCACAAGTCTTCCCTAAAAAAGCCTGTGTTTTTGTACATTGGCAACTGCAAATTTTCAAAATTTTTAAATGTTTTCTTGGATTTTCTTTAATTTTTAGTTTTCTTCAACAAAAAATGTGGTTTTGTTTTCAAAATGTTTGAAATTAAATAAAGGTGCGGCAGTATTATTCAGAGAATTTCCTTTTAAAAGTGAGAGCATAAGAAAAATTTCTATTAGATAACTCCATCCAGCGGCGTGATTTTATGTCAAATTGTATTAAAAAAACGTCATTCTTGGGCATAGCTGTCAGATAAGTTTGGTTCAATATCGTCAAACTTTAAGAAAAAAAAAATCGTCGAAATCGTCGAAGCAACTTTTGAAATTGTCAAAGAATCGTCAACCCTTAATCATAAAAAACTCGGCCTAAAAGTGCCAACAAGTAGTTTTTTCAAAAATAGTAACAACTTAAAAAGGGAAAATTTATAGTTTTAAGCAAAATAAACTAAAAATACTAAAAGAAAATCCGTATAAATATTTTTAAGTTTTTTCAAAAATAGTTTTTTGACATAAATAATCATTTTTACGTTAAATTATCTATTTCTGCATCTGATTTTCTTTTAACAGAGCCACAAATCTATAGTTTTCAAAAATCGTCAAATTCAGGGCGAAAATCGTCCAATCGTCAAAAGTTATTTTTGGCCCTAAAAATCGTCATAATGACGATAAATCGTGAAATCTGGCTGCTATGTGCTGGAGTTCTGTTTCATCATTAATAAATGAAAGCAAGGTTTGGCTTATAAATTGCAATTGTATATATATGAAATCGCTTAAATAATTTTTATTTTTTATAAACCAAAAATATTGTGTTAGTTAAAGTATGGTTTTTAATCGTTGATTTACAGATTTCTATGGCATAATTGTCAAATAAGCCCTTAATAAGCCTACTATAATTATTACGAATACGAGCTTTAATCATTATGGTTAGTTTTAACAAAAATATTTTTTTAATCGCTTAATTTCTTAAATGAAAGTTTTGCTTTTAATAATTAATTCATTAAAAAACCTTTTAAAGTTTAATTTTAAATAGTGTATTTTTTAAATATCCGTTTTCATATTTAAATTTTGTTAGTATTTTAAGCTTAATATTCGCAAATTTAAAAGACTACGAATGTTGACCTAAATACTAATTAAGTTATACATTCTATTTTGCATAAAATTTGGAAAAATATTTTAAAAATCAAAAACTTCATTAAGACTTAACATCTAATTAATTTAAAATGAATAAAAATATCAAAAACAAAGCAACAAAACATTTAAAAAGTAGAGAAAAAGATTTTTTTTAATAAAAGAATAATTTATTAAGAAAGGCAATTATTATAAAATATATTTCTTAAGATGTGTTTTCAAAATTTAAAATCTGAAAGACCGCAAGCATGCTTGTAAAGTATTAAATTTTCTGTTGCCAAAAAAATAATCAGAAGCTTTGCTCTGCTGCCACAAGTATAAACACATTTAAATTTTTTAATACAAACTTATATAAATTTCGACTAAGTAACATTATCAATATCTGTAAAATTGGATTCGAGAACTGGAGCAGTTAAAAAGATTTAACAAGTCGTTGTCCGTTTTCCTGTTTTCTGTTTAATGTAGAGGACTACCAGGGGTTCTGTCAATTCTCTCCTTGATCAATACTCTTAAAATTTCCCGAATTGCTCGGAATGAATGTAATGATTTTGGAAGCAGTTTATTTAAATGACACCTCATAGTCAGGATTAGTGTCAAAATTCCCTTCAGCTTTCTAAGGCTTTCCCCTAAATTTGTCTATATTGTGACGACATTTTCTATATTATATTTTTTCGAAAAAAACCTACTAATAAGTTTTTGAAATAAAAACTATTCGATGTTTACATTACGAAGGTTAATTCTTTTTAAAAAATTTAGCTACTCATGATACAAACGTAAAGAAAAAACGTAATAATTAAGAGAAAATGTACCAAGAGTATTGAATGATAGAATGGAAAAGCGGATTTTATTTCTTCCATCGAGTTGAAACACTGTTCAAAAACAAACTTGTTTTCTGCGCCATACGCTGCAGTAAACTGGGTTCAATTGAACTGATTTCTTGACGACTATTTTCCTTTAAAGCCACAGAGATTAGGGATTTTCATTTAAACCCTTTCTGTGAGGTAGCCCCATAAGAAATCAATGGGAGTTAGATCAGTCGACCTCGATGGCCAAGAAATGTCTCCAAAGCGACTGATTAGTTTTTGAGGGATATTTTCCCGAAGCAAATTCATCGAAGCTCTGGCTGTGTGTGCAGTCACCCCATCCTGTTGAAACCACTTTTGTGAAGAGGACGATGTTTAGGCTCACAAGTTTGGCAAAAAAAAATCCGTAATCATGCTGCGAAAATTTTCACCGTTGATATTCGTCGCCTAGCCTCCAAAATTTTTGAAAAAAATGGTCTAATTATATCATACATAGTTAGGATACACAAAGAGTAGCCCTGGGGTAATGCAATGCTTTTCGATATTTCGGTCTAGGATGGCGGGTTGTTAGAGGCCGGAGGCCGGTAACTGCAATTTTGCTTGTTGACGTGGCCGTTTAAGTTAAAATGAGCCTCGTCCCTCCAAAAAAAAAATGGACTTATAAGCAAATATTATTTCAGTTCTTGAACGATTTTAATTTTTAAAAAATTGGTTTCAGACCCTTTTTTAAAATATCTTGAATAATCGCTCTTGGAAGCCACAATGAGGCTGGAACAACAATATTCCTAGTACGGTAAGCTAAGTGTACTAACTATTAAGTACTAAAAGGAAAGCTCTGTAGTTGTTGTTTTGAAATTATGTATTTCTTTAGTGACATTTTAAAGCTACAAGTTTTTTAACTATATGCAAATAGTTTCTTTGTAATGTTTCAAGGGGTCAAATAAAGCCATCAGCACAAAAAAGTGGCAGGCAGGCAGACAAATAGTCGGCTTTGTTCACTTTTCCTCCAATCTGAGGCTAACTAAATCTTAGTTATAAGGCACTTAATCAACAACATTCTATGCCCTTTTAAAATCCTTACGCACACTTAGACACGCACTTACTTTTTATAAGATATAAACTCTTTTCGATTTAAATCAGCATGATTCAGTGTTGTACATTTGTTAGGCTTTACATTGCTTAATCCCTATATGGCCATATATTATGGAGTCTTAGAGACGGGAAAATGTAATTTTACTTAAATTGCAAAATAGGAAACAATTTAAAAAGATCTAAAACATTAAAACAGATCTGGATGGACAGTTATATTAAGTGCAATAATTCAAGTATAACGTTTGACAACCTCATGATCAATGAAAAAATTTTAACTGGTCAGTTTTATTGTTATATGCGATCGTAGTCCATTTCATTGCCTGTTTAAAAATTAGCATCGCTCAACTGAGTTGAGAAACCACTTTTTCCCCTCACTTACATTTTTAGCTGCTCCAACAAATTTTTTCAAAACGTATGCTAATATTTCGTGATCACATTCAAATTATAGATTGAGCTTATTTTTTTTTCTTATACAATCATTTACTGTATTAACACCTTAAACATCATAGAACTTCTTGCCTAGTATAAGAACATTGGTCAATGAGGAATATGTATAACTGTAGACTTAATTTTAGAAATTGTTAAGTTGGCCCAAAATGTATGCTAAATTGTATGCAATAACAATGACAATAAAAAATTAGCGTAAATAACTTAAATATATGATCGTTAGTTATGATCTTAAAGAAGTTTTTGTATTATTTACCTTATGGTTTACCTGAACGCATTTTATTTTTTATTTGATAAAATAAATAAATCTTTCCAAAATAGGAGGGCAGTGCTGAAACTCAAGGATGTTTTTATCAAGATCTCAAATAGACCTCAACACGGACTGCATAATTGGTCTAAAAACCCTAAGCAATCTATCGATTGGGGTGGCTCTAACGCAGCTTCAATAAATAAAAAATCGCGGTTAGGAAGGCGAAACATATCCGTGGTCCATGGTTATCAACGCAATTTGAAAGATCTTTGAAGAATTGAGAAAGAGTAGGGTGAAAGGAAGATTTTTTCCACCTTGACTGATGTTATGCCGGGGCGATAGGAAAACTTTCACGATGGACCAATTCTAATAGGTTTCGAGAGATTCGTTGAAAGACTAAGCTGGTGCTATTTTCCCAAAAGCATAAGATCAATTACCTTAATTAACCGATCACTAAGGGTGTTATGCTAATGCTCTTTTCGGAGGTAAAATGGCTGCACCGAAATCTTAATTGGCTAAGAAAACTCTAAGAAAGGTTGAAAAAGGGACTGACACTCTTTTGGCTTAAGCACTAAAAACTTGCTTTATTCAATGAATATACACAGCAATGGCATGGCGTATAATTAGTTTTGTAGGCTTGATCTGATGCGATGCTATTTTAAGAACTGCTTCAATTCTAAATACTTGAGCTCTCAGGAGCAATCCACAAGCTGCCCTAAGTACAATATTAAATCTACTGCCCTTTATGTCAATAGAACTGTAACTTTGATTGCTTTGATATTTAGAGAGACTGGCACTCACATACCTATTTAGATGAATTAGACACATTAAGTATTTAACAAGACATTTTGACCGCATGTCAAACTATCTGAACTTCAAAACTGACAATGAGATACTTCTCAATAAAATAAATTTGAGAAAATGACCACCAAGGAAGCATTAATGTACACTGATGGGCCTAAGAAAATACTGAAACTGGCAGTAGGCATATTCAGAAAATCACAAAGTTATTTAGACTATCAGTGCCTAAGACTTGCTACTACAGGACAAGACCATGAGCAGATATTGCACAACGATCTATGTAGTTATCTTAGCAGCTCCTAATACACAAACTTTCACCCGATAGGAACGAAGGTGGCCATGGACTGCTAGTCAGTGCATCAGGGATTCAGAGTTTTCAGAGTTTTGGGGCTCTTTGCGGTACCCAGCTAGAGGTGAACTAGCACGAAGAGAATCTAAGGTAGAATTAGTATGTTAACTCACTTAAGTGATCAAACGAGCAGGTGCTGGACTGAGATTGCAGCATTTCTAAGGCCACCTTTTCTTTACTTTGGTGAAAAAGGAACACCTTAACTTACCCATTTGCACCCTCATCAGCCACTGTAATATTAAATAATAGTTTTCTACATAAGCAACTAAACACGGATGACTTTTACTGCCTTTGCGAGAATGCAAACAAACTTTTTAACGCACGGTGATAACTGGAAGATAACTGTTACTTATTTCAGTTCTTTGCTAACCATTTATCGACATTGTTGAACTGTGACTTCTATGAGATATTAGGGCACACCAAGGGCGTTAAATGGTTATGACAATTCGTTATTATTATTTCTCTGACATCTTTATATATATCTTTAAAATCGTTTTTCCCTCATTTTTTCACAGAATAACAAAAGTGGAGAGGTTTCGCCAATTTACACTTTTAAGGCAACAGAATGAACATACATGTTGTCAAAACCAGTAAGGCAGCCTTTGAATTATTCTTGAAAGAAAAACTTAAGCTACAAAACTGCCCTTTTCAAATTTTGCAAAATTATTGTTTAAGTTTATTCTTTGAAAACATTTTTTTTAATTTCAAAATTAATTACATTTTGGGCAATTTAAGCCATTTAGCAAGAAAAAGCAATTCAATGCGCCTGTAATTTAAAACATTGATTTTTTGCTTAAATATTTAAAGAAAGTAAATCGTCAATTTTTTATAATCGTTTAGTAATTTAATTCAGTCTTTTTTTAACTTTGATATTAATTTTGCATGTCTTTAGTGCAACCAACTTTAATTCAATTTTTATAACTTGTTGTACAAAACAATAACAGAAATTATGAGAAATAAAAATTACTTTGTATTTTTAATGCGTTTTCAGAAGTGGAGACTGCCCTGCAGTTCTCTGCATGTTTAAAAAAATATTTGTTTTAATTGTTTTTTGCATCTCTGAAATTGTTTTCAACTTGCAGCTATAAAAAACTTATTAATTTTTAAAAAGAATCCTTGCAATGACTTTAATGAATTTTTTTTCAAATTTATGATTCAAAAGTTTTTTAAATTAATTGACTTCGCATACTTATTAAGTTTCAAAAAATTTTTATATTTTACTTAAATTTCTTTAAGCATGAACATACGTTTTACAAGAAAAAACTATTTATGGCCAGTTAATTTAGCAATTAATTTTCTATGAAAAAAAACTATAGTAAAAACCAAGAAAAAAAGAGCGATATATTTGCCTGTTCCGAGCCTTATATACCCTTAACAACGTATAGGGTTTAACCCTTGTTTTTTAAAATTTTGTATGGCAACTCCCATGTTTCAGAAAAATGTTTGCAAGGATATACGAGTTGGGGTCAGTCCTACATTTGACCTTTCCCCAGCACCCTGCGGGCATCCAATATAATTTCCCAAGTTTTGTATTGAAACCCCCTTAGGCGATGTTGATAATGGGTAAGTATGTTATAGGAATATGCATGGGGAAGTTTTAATAAATTTTGTATGGCAGCCCCCTTAGGTGATAAAAATAGGGGGTAAGTTTTTTTAAGAATATGTCTTAAAGGAAAAGTAAATGGAGGATGAAATACATTTTATTTTACTAAGGGCGACTTCAGAAAAATTGTAAAAGTTTTTACCCTACTTTTTTCAAATTTTGTATGGCAACTCTGTCAGGGGTAGGAGATACGGGTTGCTCAAAAATGTTTGGGAGGAAAAATTAATTAAGGTCGGTCTTACATTTGACCTTTGTAGGAGCATCCTGAAAGCTGTGGGAGCGATTAAAATAAATTTTAAAAAATTGAACTATGTATGGTAACCCTGTTTGAGGGTGGAGATAGAGTGTAAGAGTATTCTACCAAAAGTGTTTTTAAGGATAATTTAATGGGAGCTTGTATAACATTTCACATTTCCAAGGCAGTTGTAGAGGGGCTTATGTACAAATCCTTAAGAAATAAACAGATGTAGTCTTGGTTTTTGGCCCCCTATCTCAGTCAGCTATCTGGCAATTTTTCTGGACTTTAACAGCAATTTTTTTGCGGATATTTTTGATAGGCTGGATTCTTTTGCGGACTTATGCATCATCAGGGGCTTTAAAGAGTTGATCTCAACTATATCACGGAGAGACGGGCAGAAGGGCAGACTGACATCGCTAAATGAACCTCCGTATCTATAGGAACCAAAAATATACTTACTTAATGGGGTCGCTGGAGGATATTTAAGAAACTATAAAAAGAATGACAAAGTTTTATATACACTTATTTCATATGTGAAGTTATGCTCTTTTTTGACTTACCTTCACAAGAACTGCTGGGTATGCGCTTAAATAATTTCCAGCCCTTGAAAATTTTTTTTAAATTGTAAACGATATTAACGTCCTCTCTTTAGAACATGTTTTAATACTCTTATAATTTTGTAACAACTTTTAGATTAAATATTTTCCTTAACACATGTTGAAGAATATTGATTGATCATGTACTGAAAAATTTAAATGTTCTTCCTTAGTTCTCAGAAACAGAACATGATTTTTTTATTTTCATAAAATAATTTTAGTTCCTTTTTAAACATGGAAAAAAAAATGCAGCAATATCCCTGGTACTTTCAACTTAGGTCTTGTAATGCCTTTAAATACATAAAAAAATTCTCACAATTGATTTGTTGCTGTCGCTAATTTTTTATTCTGCCTTTCTTTTTTGCGAATTGAAAATAGTTTTGCTTAAATATCATAAATTTGGTTTCTAACCACATGGTTAAATATGTTAAGGATTTTGTTTTGTTTGAAGTTTTTATGTTTTGTTTCTATTTCTAGAAAAGTTGACATTCTCATCTTTTTAGCATCCAAGTTGAATAACAAATGAAAGAAGGGAACGATAACCTGAAAGCAAAATGTATAATAATTTGAAGTTATTTTACAAGGCTTTGTAGATATTAAAAAGAACTAAAAAGATATCTTTAGCAAGCTGTAACATTTTAAAGTTTTCTATAATAATATGGTCAAGGTACTATATTCTAACTCTTAAAGCGCGTAAAAGAATTAGGGCAGAACAATTTTTACAGCTCAAGATGACAATTTCCTTTATAATATATTAAATAAAATTTAACCCTTTTTATTGGTTAATTATTTTCTTATTTTCATTATTTTATGTTCTGTTTATTTCTTTCACAATCACTCAAATCCTTTATAATATTTAGTTATACTTCCCCAACTTATAGAACAAAGATCTCAATATTTTATTGTAATATGCATATGTCCAATTGTAAGACCATCAATCTATCTTCAACAAGCAACATTCAAAGATTTCCTTTTCATTCTTCCTTTGAATTATCAAAATGTTTAAAGATCTTACACAAACACCAATTCTCATATACAAATAAACTAAAGTGATACAAAGATTTCATGTTGTGCGTATTAGAGACCTGCACCAAGTCCTATTCAAGATAATTCAAGAACCGCATAATTTTCTAATTCTTGTGTTATTGTGTGGTTAAACGGTTTAAGTGCTGAAATGTAGAGTAGCTAAAACAGTTTTTGTGCTGCAGTGTAGAGTAGCTAAGAATAAAGAGTGGTGTCGAGACTGTGGTCGATAAAAAAAATTACTGTGCCTATGGTGTGGCAACAACAACAAAGACTTAAGAGTTATGTTGTTGTTATGTTAACAAATAATAATACACACAATGTTGAGTGGGTACATACACAAGCAAACATATACACAAGCAGGCAAATCAATATAAAACTCATGCGTAATTACATTACATTACATACATATGAACATTCAAAATCAACCCCCGTTTTTTATAACTATCACACCAGGAACATCATGCCAACAGTAAAGTTTCGAGACGAATTGAAATGGAAGTGTGCGATCATGATGACTCGATGTTCCGTGGTTGTTTGCTTAATTGTGCTTAACTGTGAATATATTTTTCATTTAAGTTAAGTTAAGTAAACAAAAGAGATGGCGAACAATACAACGCAGTACTTAATTTTGTGTGTGCACACGTAAGGTATATGAAATGAATTGAAAATTCGAGATGATGCCTTATTTAGTGTCGTCTTGGGCTGGCCTCTAGTGCGTATACAACAACATTGTGATTCTTTTTGTTGCAGTTTAGCCTGTTGTTTTTGTTAATTCTGATGGTATTGTCCCCGTTTACATGTTTAAATGTTAATTCTTAACAATATCCTATCCATCTATTCCAGCAATCAACCGGCCGTCCATCTCATAAGCAACAGACCTTGCTAGGCATCCACATTCATTTCTGCAGTGAGCAAGAGAGAAGTAGTGGCTCTTAAACTGTTTAAATATAAGATATTTTTAGTAATGGAAAACCAGAAAAATTTTTTTTAATAATTAATTTTGAAAACATTCTCTTAATGTAATCTAAATGAAAATTATAGAAAAAAATTGAAAATTTGAAAGCAAAAGTTATAAAATTAAAACTAGAAAATTATAGAGAAATCCCTGTCTGAACAAGAGACATTTTTTAAACAATATAACACAAAACCAAGGAAAAAATAAAACTTAACACGTGGAATTTGGGAAAAAAAATTTAATAAAACATTTACTTGGTTAAAATAAATAAATAAAAACAGTTCTATTGAAACCCCGCACAGACGTACATCATAGCCAGGAGTTTGATTAAAACCTACTCTATCCTCAGAACCCCTATAAAGTTCTCCTTTACGCATCTTGAACTTTTTTAGCCAATAACGTCCTGTATTGAATAAAATTAAATTAATTGAATTTTTCCTGTTGTGGCATACACTACCTGTTGTGGCATACGCTACTCTATAGCAAATTTAAACATACTACTATCTAATTCTCATATGGTTTATAACGCTAAATGATTAGTTAAGTAATCAAGTATCACAAATAATTAAAAGTTTTTTAAAGGGGCATCTTGTGGTACTACGTTCAGACTTTTTTGAAGACATTTGATTTATTTAAAATGTCTATGTTGTGGTTTTTATTTTAGACTTGGTTAAGTTAAGTCAAACTGGCCAGTTAAAAAATCTCCACCTATAGGTATTACTGTTTTGATTAAATAATAATGTTTGCCTAGCACTTTCTAAAAATATTCCAAAAATGTCACCTTATTAACTCCAAACGTAAAGGCAGGGAGAAAGAATAATGGTAGGATAAGAAAATTCTTTTAGTCGAAATACACTTGTCCTGATGAGTATTCGTGATCTATCCGCTATCCTTATGCCTCCTTACACATTATCAGGGGGAAAATTACGGCACTCGATTCGAAAAAAAATTTTACTCGATCGATCGAGTTGTCAATGCTTTTAATATAGGAATTCTAATAAGAATTTTCAAATCGAATGCCGCAATTTGCCCCTAGGTTATCCGTGTATACCTTAGGACCTTTAGCAAGTTCTCCTAGGATTTGACAAAATAATTTGTCTTTTCTATATATCTTTGCTCTTTGCCTGTGAACGCAGTATTTATGCAGCTCTCTTTGCTTATTAACTTAAACTATTAACATTTTTTTTGTTTAACCAGTTGTACTGAAATATATTTTTAAACTTCTCAATAGCTTTTTACAACTTTCAAAAATTAATTTACGACGGCTGGTAAGAAAAGTATTTGTTGTGTTTTAATTTTCGTTTTAAGTGTCATTTTAACAATAAAATAATTGAGTTTACAATTTTGCTGTTAATATGACAATAAGATTTTCTTAGTTTTTTTTTGCGAAGGGCACAGAGCCTGCCCATCGAGTATTCGGTCCCTCAGCGATTGGGAAGCAACTGATATCAAAATTATAGCCAAAAAAAGGAACCGAAAGTACTTGTTGCTATAATCTCTACCGGATAATAGTTTATTTTTTGGAAAGTTCAGTCGATTCTCTGATAACCTATTCCATAGCAAATGCCACAGCTTCAGACCATCATGCAGCTTTCGTGTGTGTGTGCGAAAACCCGAACCGAGCCGTAGTTGCTGCTGTAGTTCGCCTGTGGTAAAAACGCTTGTCTAAAGCCTTATATCAGGCAAGTATTTAATAAAGAAACATAGACATAACTGCTGCATTGTCTTCTTTTATTTTTATTTTATTTCAAATTTGACATGTTCAAGGTAAACTTTTGATATACATTATACATGACCCTGATTTACTCGTAATTGAAACATTTGTTTAAATTAAATAACTGAATTTTTTGCCAAAGGAAGTCATTCGTTGTTGTTTTCTATGCGTTTGGCGGAAGACAGGCAGCAGCTGATGCACTGACTAGACTTTTTGCGGAAACATGGGCAGGTCTTTCATCATAATTCTCCTAAGGGACGACCGGCTGATGGCTAATTGCGAGGCACGTCGTCTGGTAAATGTTTCTGGCGACAGATTGACATCCTCGCCAACAACGGCTCTATTTTCGGCAGAACCGGCGCTCCGGGGCCGACCACGGTTGGCATCGTCTTGTATGGTCTTGTACTCTTCAGAGTTGGTGGCAAAATGGCGCAGTGTTTGCGCAGTCGGTGCCGGACGATCGGGGAATCGGTGAGGGAATTCGCGCTCCGCCAACATCATAGACGAATTGTTACACAAAACAATAGGCATGATTATTTCGCGGGGAGGGTATCGCTCGTTCACTCGTATTCTACATCTGTCTAGTTCACAAATGTCAAAACAGAATTGACATTGGCCGTCATTTGCAAAAATAAGAGCATCTTTCTAAAGGGTGATTTATTTAAGCCCACCTTGTATTACGAGTAGGAGAGCAAATAGCAATAACTTGTATACTTCAGGAACTTTTTTTACAAAATATCTTCTTCGAATATATGTTAAGAACTTCTGATTATTATTAAAATTATAGCTCAGCATATATGCATACCAACCGCCTGCCATAAGTACAAGACTTTTTCTTAAACAATAGCAATAACAGCACCAACAACAACAATAAAAAGATGAACATTAGCAATCTGTATCTGTTGTTTGAAATCTTTAGCTCCTGCTGGGTCAGCAAATTTCTGTTGAATAAGTTTTCTTCATGTGTGTCGTCTTTCTTTTGTTCGTTGTGTGTTGATTTCCCATATTTACTGTCAACAAGACAAATACTTGACATAATTCATGCGCCGATTTATTTGTTTAGAATGATTTCTTCCTTGGTTGTATCTTCCTTTGCACCTTCTTTACCTTTAACTTTATTAATATTACTCCTTGCCCAATAAGCTTTATTACATACTAGCCTGCCAACAAATACAGATGCATACAGCTCATACATGGATGTGTGTTTTGTGTTTAAATTTTATGTTGACCGAAGTCGTAAAAAGGGGAATGTAATATATTTTTATTTGTGGTTCTTAATACTGCCAACATTTTTAAGGTAGCCCCTTACACTGTGTTGTCTTTTGGTGTGTGTATCTGTTTAACGTTGCATTATTTGCATAATATTAGCCGGTAACTTAACAGGAGGAGAACACAAAACAACAACCCACTAAGAGCGACAGCAGCAAACATCATTGTCATCATCATCTCCATCAACATATAATTAAAAATATCGCGTAGGTTTCTTCGTTTAAAATTTAACACGAGATTATAATGTGTTAAGGATTATTAATATTTTGAAATGTTCAAATAAGAAGTTTTTTTTTCCAAACTATACAATGTTGTGCCACAAAATTTTTTCTTTAGCAATTGGTATTCATATATGTTTATGTATCTATAAACATATATTTTTGACAATTTTAAAAATATTTTTACAGCATTTTAATCAACTAATTTTTCCACATAGTCCCCATACAAATTTTTTCTCAGTTTACGCATTTTGGACTATAATTGCCATGAAGATTTCGTTATCACCACAAAAATTTTCATATGATGTAATTCCAGCATTTGAATTAAAAATTGACTGTCCTATTTGACCACAAAGAAATACCGCCCGCCCGCTATATTTCCTACCACAATATGTATTTCAGACCACAACTGCTTTAAATATATCTCTATCTTCAAAAACTTTGTGTACCCTTTCAAACTTTCGGGGAGTCAGTGAAAATATGCAGTGAATATATACAAACACGCGAAGCGTATTTACTTCATATCTCTTATTGCTTTGATTTGAACTTGGTGCGCTTGTTTCCCCTAATAAAGAAATGCTAATCAAAAATAAAAGGAGTAACCTAAGCATTTGCCCGGAGAAAGTCTCATTGCGCAATATCTCCCTGGGGCTGAATTGGCAACCCCTGTATAACTTACTTATACTAGGGGCAGATGAATCTCGATGGCCTTAATCCTGTGAAATTTAAACCGCAACCTTAAAATTAACCTGCAAGCATTGCTAAGCACCGACGGAGAAAAATAGTGTTGATGTGAGCTCGATATTATTTTGTTGTCTATACACCAGGGCGGCATTGTAATTGTAATGTAAAAGGCGCGATGAGCAGATGTTGTATGAGCTAAAATGTGCAAAAAGTTCAACTTTGTTAAGCGTGGTACGCTACAATCATCATGAAAAAATGTCTTTACGGTTTGTAGGCACTTTACGCATAAAAGCTTTATTCCATAGAAGTTTTTGGATAAAAGACTGTATGTAAATTTGGCATTTGTAAATGTCACGGATGCAGCGTGATATATCTGTACTAGAGACCTGCATCAAGTCTTGTGTTATTGTGTGATTAAACTGTTTAAGTGCTGTTATGTAGTGTATCTGACACAGTTTCTGTGTTGCAATGTAGTGTAGTTAAGAACAAAGAGTAGTGTCATGTACTGTTGGTGACGCAACTTAAATACTGTCATGAAGTGTGATCGATAAAAAAAATTTACTGTGATGATATGTGGTCAACAACAACAAAACTGTGTGTATTACACACAATGTTAAATAGAAACATAAACAAACAAATACACAAGCAGGCAAATCAATATGAAATTCATACGTAATTACATTACATTACATACATACATTAAAAATCAACCCCCTGTTTTTAAAACTAACACATCAGGAACATCCCGTCAACAGTAAAGTTTTGAGATGAATTAAAATTAAAGTATGTAATCATGAAGAATTGATGTTCCGTTGTTGTTTACTTAAGTGTGCTTAAGTGTGAATATATATTTTTTTTAAGTAAAGTTAAGTAAGCAAAAGAGATGGCGAACAATACAACGCAGTACTTATTGCTGTGTGCGCACCCGTAAGGTATATGAAATGAATTGAAAATTCGAGATGATGCCTTATTTAGTGTCGTCTTGAGCTGGCCTCTAATCTGTACTAACAAACAATTTGTCAGGTATGAAATGAAAATCACATGTACGGCTGAAAGTACATAAAAATATTCTTTTTGCAGCTTTTTAAACACATTCAACACAAAAAACCACCATGAAGAAAGAAATTGTTAAATTTATTAAAAAAAAAAATCGGCGAATAGTTTTATAAATAGCGAATAAAGCTGCAGGCGGAAGTCTTGGCTCGCAAGGGCAGACGTACATGCCCAAAAACACTGTCGGAGATGTCACAGATTGCATCTGTTACTGGTCGCATCAGAGACTTCCAGCTCAAAACAAAAAAATATTGAACGAAGCTATAACCTTAACAAAGCCAATACTTACAAAATATGACGGTGGAATTAATGACATAAAAACCCGAGCTTCCAATTCAACAAATTGCAAACCAGATACGGTACTTGTCAAGACAGATCCCACCGTCAAAAAGGCTGTCATATATGGCGTTTCTACTTCAAAAGCAGCGATTTTTTTTGTGAGCTTTAGCGATTTTTGTGGCCAGTTCCTTATTGTAAGAACTTAAAAAACATGTGTTTTTGTAGGGGCATAACAACACAAGCGGTTGAGTAACCTTGAATACGCTTATGACATCTGCCTCAAGCGCAGATTTTGAGAACCGCATCAATCGCGCTCAAATATCTGTGGCTATCCTAGGATTTTATTATTAAATTTCAGCGTCAAGTCAACTTAGTTATATGGATACGAGGACTAGAATTCGCGAAACTTAAAACCCATATTGAGACTTAAGTAAAAGTGCAATTTTAATACCCATTAGTAGGGTTCACATAACCCATAAATCCAAAAACAACTAGAATTGCTCTTCACTGAAGCCCCCCAAAAAAATCAAAGTAAATTATAGGGTATAACATGATCGGGCATGACTGATATAACTTTTCTACGTGTAATACTTCTTAGACTTTTTTTAAAATTTCAATATTTTCTATTTAAGTCTCTCTGTCTTTTCAGTTAATGACATACAATTTGGTATTAATTTGATTAAATACCAGTCAACTATTTTTAGTTGGAAAATTTTGTTCTTGCTGTATATGTTGAAGCCAAGCCACAAAATATTGAAACAAAACTAAGAAAATGTTTGTTCATACTCAATACTATTGTGCAGGAAAAGAAATTGCTACTTGTCATCAGAAATGAACATTGAAGTAAAAAAAGAAAATTAAAAAATCTTCATGTCAACTTTTCCATTTAAAAGAAACCTTAACTGAGAAAAGATATTTTGTGGCAACAGTTAAATCAAATAATAACTTGCGCCACATTATAAGTGATAAATATTAATGGCCCTCCAACCAAAGGGTTTTTAATAAGCAAATAATATTGTGGAAAAAAGAAAGCAAAAATATATTTCACAACAACATTTAAAATGTCAAGCACTTGCTAAACGCTTTTGCAAAAAAAAATAAGTAAAACCTACCAGTTTTTTCTATAATTTTCTTTTTAATATTGCAATTGGTAAGTTAAAAAGGAAATTAACACAGACAAAAGTAAAATAAACATTTTTTTTTTCATTTTGAATGCAAAATCGTGTGTTTTGCTTAATTAACGATGTTTGTTGCAAAAAGGAGCGTCAGCCTTAACACTGTACTCGTACGCGCTAAAAAAAAAACCAAAAATATTTGTTAATTTAAAAGAGTATAAATTAATGTGAAATGAAACGTACTTATCTATAGTTGTCTGACCATTTAACAGTGGGTAAAAGAGAAATTTCTTAATATTAACTTTAGGTCTAATTTAAAAAAAAAGGATTTGGAAAGACCAAATTGTTCTTATAAAAAATAAAATTCTTTGAGCCTGACTTAGCTTAGTGATTGTTTTTTAAGTAGTTTAATCTAGGGCATGCTCCTTCCAGTTCATTTAATCACCTACTCAAGTTTCGTCCTTTCCGCCTGCGATTTCCATAGTAGATCAAAATGGCTAAGCCCTCAGATTTCCTGTGTTTCAAGGCGTATAACTACATTCTTGTCGGGATAAAGCTCCTACAACTCACAGCTCATTCGATCCTTTTTCGAAATAGGCCAGCACCGCTTTATTAACTTTTGCCAGTTCTATATTTCAGCGCCAAAAAAACACGGATTCTATAGGAGTACTGCACACCTTTAATTTATTTTTTTTGGAGTGGGTCTAATTTTTGAACTGTCTGCTTAGCCCAAAGTATAATCTTTTTGCGAAAAAGATTCTTCGCCTTTCTTTGATGCTGAAATAATTGTTAATTTTAATGGCAGAGCTTAAGTTTTTCAAACTACTCTACTAGCTGGACGCTGCGATTTCCGACCATAACAAGTTTGTCTTTCTGTCGTCGCTATGTTCTTATAGCAGCTGCACGCATCAGCTTGGTCTTTTTTTCATAAATCATCAGACCAATCCTCGAAGATTCTTTGTCAATTTTGGAAAAAAGCACCACTTAGTTTTTGCTTTATCTCTTTATTTATGTCGATATTATCCAGAAATATGAGGAGTATGTGGCCTCGGGTGTTTACGGTATCTGGTTTGTTAACTTTACCTTTCGCCAATATTTTCCCATATTTATATTGAAGGAGTTCGCAATAAGCTATTGCCACTCCAATAATACAGAAAAATTTACTTCATGTGTATAACAGGGTGAAGTTATCATCCAAGCAAAAACAAATAACAACGTAACGATAAGGAAGGATATTTACGGCATTATAATCAATGATTGTTCGTTTTCAAACATGACTGACATTAATCCGGACTGAATATGTTTTTCGACCGTCTATTGAAATCCAAATTTTGTAAATTATTAGGGTTCAAGAAAAAAGACCTGCCAATGGCTTCAAATCTAAGTCTTATATTTTATTTCCTCTCAATCGTTTATCTATGAGGCGCTGCAAAGCCAATGCTTCTTGATGTCCCAAAAATGGACATATAAAGTGCGCCCCTAAAAAACAGTCTCGGTGGTCATATAGCAAAATTGGATTTGTAATGAACTTTGCACTTGAAGGAAAAAGCTGTGAAGGCTCACCGATTTTGTGTAAGATCAAAGATGACACACTGACTATACAAAAGGGTAAATAGATCATTACTAATTTACATATTAGCTATAGATAGGAAGTGCAACAATTAAATCCTGTAAATTTTTCAAAATAAATATTGTATTGGCATAAGCGGGGCAACCGGGACTATTCCAACAAAGGCACTGAAAGCCATTAAAACCTGCGTGAGCTACAAGGTGGCTTTTGTGCAAAATCCTCACAAGCAACTGGGAAAAATTAATAATAATGTTGTTAAATTTGACCAATAATACTGTTACGTTTACACCTTTTATAAACGTTGGTTTATTTTCTTTAAATAAGCCGGAGTTCTTTTTATTGCAAAAGTAATAATAAACAACGCTTAAAATTTTAATTAACAGTACAAAAACTTTATTTATGTATTTAACACACTGTCGTATACTTATTTACAATCTTCTTTAAAACACTTATTCAACCATTTATTTAGCAATTTCACTTATATAACTCAACGGTTAAATTAAAACTGATTGCGGCATTCGTGTTGCTCGACTATTTATAGTGGTTGGTAATACGCTGTAATGTTCTACAAGGTTCGAAAACACACTAGAACTTTCTAGCGAATGTCAGTTACATTTAAATAACTTCTTAGCGCAGACAACAACCGCCAATAATGCCCCACATCATGTTACATACCCAGTCAACATTTAACTCCGTAACTATACATTAAGAAGACACTGGAGGGTTATACAGAGACAGTACAACTATTTCCCCATATAACACAGGAAATCCCAAGACTAACTGCACTACATATTGGATTATACTTTGAGGCGAATGCTTCAAGGAACGTGTTTTGTATGCATTGATTTGGGTTGGAGATAGAAACGGGGCTAGGCTTTCTTGTAAAAAGCTTTTTGATCGAGATCTGCTTAGATGTCCTTAACCGCAAGACGGTCCTTTAAGCCCGAAACACAAGTAATGGTGAAATGTATGCCCCAGTAAAAATTACTTCCCTCACGGAAAGCTAAGGGTTGATTCGAGAATTTATGTTTGAATGCACTAAACTTACAAAAGCGCCTTAATGGAAAAGGATGCTCAGGACAAAAAAAGGAGACCTCAAAAAAATGTCATAAGTCCCGCAGGACGTATACATAAGCCAATGATCGTCTTCTTGTGTGTTTCAAGTAAATGGAAAAGAATTTACTGGGAGAAGTAAACAAAAATTTTAGATGCGGTCAAACACCCTTAAAACTTCCCATTTTATACCTTTTAAATACGCCACATCTGGTTAATCATCAGATATAAAACATCGGACTTTGGCCTGTGCAAAAGCTGGATAGTTACGCAGGAAGTGATCCATCTGTTCGATTTCCTCGCTGTATGACTTGTTATCGTTGTTTTCCGCAACCCCCTTCTGGTGAAAGTATTCTTGTGAGTTTGGGTGACCCATCAGCAGTCCGGGGTGGTCCAAGAGGATTTTAGACATTCTTCCAACCATCTCGTTATTTGGCAGTGCTCTATAGGTTTCCGCTGACTCATTCATTTAGGCATTTTTCGCATTCAGAGGGTTTCTCAAGTCATCTGTCCACTTTTGAGCGGTCGATAGATATTTTGGTGGTTAAAGCAGAAAAACATCAGACAGTTGATTTGAGGAGTCCGAACCATATTTGTGTCTTGAAGCCCTTAGGGAACTGTGAAAAAGCTAACAGGTGACAGAATGGCAAAAGTACTCTGCGGTCACCTAAATAAAAATAGGAAAAAGGAAACTTGAATTATAAACGGTGGTTAGTGTGTGTTTTCTTGGGTCATTAAAACTATCCCGCAATTATTAATCGGAAGTTGCTGAAATCAACGATTGCAAGGAAAATGTCTTATTAATGGAATATTTCCTGTGTCGCGCCTATACAGAGGACAGATGTTAATGTTTAAGGTCTGATTTTGTTTCAAAAGTGATTCAATTAAAAGGTATAAATTGATAAATGTTATGGAAATCTCCAGCATTATCGAATTTTTTTGAACTTTGAGTTACTTTGATTGTTTAGTTAATTGCAATTAATTTACTTATAACTCGATCGCTTAAGAGGTAAGAAAAGTGTTTGCGGGAAACCATTCTACAGACCAACTAAAAGGTTGAGTTTCAGATAAACTTAAAGCTATTCCCTTCAGCTCTTGTTTTACTTAATTCTAGTTGTTCTTGTTTTTAGTTAAGTTCTTATTTTCTTTTTTAAAAATTTAGCCCAACTTAGGCACAATATTTTATTGCTCGTTTTTACATTTTATATACAAAGAAGCTAAAGGCCTTAGTTCGCATTAAGATCATTTGCGGCCGTTTTTAGTTCATTTAATCTTAATTTGTTGCTTTTGAGAAAAAACTGACACTTATTTACGCTAAACTGCAATAATTTCAATTAAATTCCCACTGTGCCCAACTTTGTCTGTTGGTGGGTATTGTGCGTTGAGACAACAAGACGATGAAGACTCCCTTGTTACACAACCAACCCACCAACAATCCAAAAAATACAAACATATTTTTTAACACACATGAGTTCATATCGCTCATTTGTCAGAACAGTGTCGTAACTCGAAAAATTAATTTTTGAGATAACAATGCAGAATTATGGGTTGTGTTTTGCCTTATACTGTATAGGAATCGCATCTTTTAATTGTGTCTGCTTTTTAGGCCTAAAGAAAAAATTTCTGCTTCTCTTTTTTGGTAAATGGAAGCCTATCGAAAACTCTAAATGTGTTTTTTTCTTGAAATAGCTTTTTTGGATTATGCCGTTGTTCTGTCAAATGAACGATATTTATGTTTGCCTGGATATGCGTATGAAGGTTTTTTGTTGCATTTGAAAGAAATTCGATGCTACTATATACAAATGCAGACGATTTTTCAGCCTTGTAGCAACCAACATTTTAAAACATATGTATTTCTATATGCAGATATATTTTATGTATTATTTAACTGTCTGTCTGTCTGTCTTTTTGTCTGTCCATCCATACATCTGCCTGATTTTGTTCGTGCAGTATTTACTGCACCGCCTGGTCTGCCAACAATCGAAATTTTCGCACATCAGTCATTAACAGATACAACAAAATATACAGGCCTTTCTCAAGTCTTAGCTATATAAGAAAAAATGGGTTGTTAAGTTTATTAAAAAGCTTGAAACATGGGTATTAATAATTATATGACTTTAAACTATTTTAGTATGACTGGGCTAAGCTAAGGACACTTAATTGAAACTAATTTTTTATTATAACAGCAAAATCCAAACTATTTTTTCTGGTTTAAATAATCTTATAAAAATGTAATAACAAAACACCTTTAATTTGTTTAACCAATCACTAAACCTATAAAAATTAAGAGCACATAAAGTTCGTTATCAACCATCCTGATTTCGAAAACTCATCTAAGTTTTAGTGGTGGCAATGCCTTTTTGCAATAAGATTTCAAAGTTAATATTGTTAATTTTGTTGTTGCTGCTGATGGCTAATGTTGTATCCTGACTTGTTATATTTGTGGCTAAAGCTGTTGCTTTTGTTGCTGTTATTGTGTTTCACTTAATTAATAACTTTGCAAGATACTAAAGGCTGCTGAAAATCACAAAACGATCGATCGATCGATCGATAGTCTTTACATTCAGATAAGTATAGAACTACAAAATACAAAATTTATTGTTCACAAAATAGTTTTTTTCTTTAACAACGCTGTAAAAATTTTTATTTTTGTTTTTAATATTTTTTTTCATTTTTTTGGCAAAGTTTTTTTTATTTTCCTCAACCTTGAGTTTTGTTTTATAACATTTCGTTCATTGGTCCGATTTGCCACAAAAGACAACATCTAATAAAGTTGCTGACTTTTATTTGTATACAAAACTTTTAAGGTTTCATTAGCTCAATACTATGGAGCGCACTTTAATCAAAAGGGTTATTATAAAAAAAAGGGAAATAACTATTTAGGGAGGAGGGTAGTGAGAGTTTGTAATACAGAGTATCTGGTGCCAGATTTATGTTTTTAAAATTAAAAAATCGCAAAAATTGATCCAAAATTTTATTAAGAACATTGAATAGAATGCAAATGCGTATTATATTTTTTAAAGAGTATGTCATCCGGCTGTCCTCTGTCAAGTTGAACACACTGTTCAAAAAGGAGCGTTGTGCTCTACGCCACACGCTGCAGTAAACTTGTTTCAATAGAGCTCATTTCTTGGCAAATATTTTCCTTTAAAGATACAAAAGATTGGGGATTGCCATTACAAGCCCTCTCTTTTAGGTAGCCCCATAAAAAGGAATCCTTGGGAGTTAGATCGGGCAACCTCGGTGGCCGTGAGATGTCCCCAAAGCGACTGATCACTTTCCCGACATTTTCCCGAAGCAAATTTATCAAAGCTCTGGCTGTGTATGCAGTCGCCGCATCATGTCGAAACTACGTCTGTGAAGAATACAATGGATTAGCTTACAGTATTGGCAAAAAAAATTCCGTAATCATTTGTCGATAATTTTGATTGTCACCTGGTCTTGAAAATTTTCGAAAAAAACATGGTCCAATTATGTCGTGCGTGGATAAGGCTGCATACCAAACAGTCACCCTGGAGTAATGCAATAGTTTTTTTATGTTTCAATTGAGGGTTGTGGGTTTTTGGATACCAATAACAGCAGTTTTGCTTTTTGACATGGCCGTTTAAGTAAAAATAAGCCTCGTCGTTTCAAAAAATGGTATTTGCAGTGCAAAAACGCTCCAAAATCATTTCACAAACATTTTTGCATAAATTAAAGTTACTTTCTTTCAGTTCTTGAACGATTTGAATTTTAAAAGAATCAAATTTCAGATCATTTTTAAAATTTAATAAAAACCGCGAATTTTCACGCAAAATGCTTTCAACCAGTTCAATGGCTTTTTAAAGATCAACTGGGCCCGGACCGTTAGACATTCATAGCCGAAGCAGTTGCGCGGAAACTGTGCACCCACGAACAAATTAAATTTATACTCGGTCTATTACGTTTTCGCCGAATACCAAACCAAAAACCAAAAATTGTGGGAGACACATAAAAGGGCATCATTTAAGAAAACATTTTAAGGTCAACATATGACTTCTAAGTCAAATTATTCACTGAAGGCCTCAGTTACGGATATTAAAAGACTATTTATCACAATTTCACCACTGCACTTTTAAGAGGATCTTGGATAAAAAATTATGAAGAAAAATTTAATTTTTAGTAAATCATTTAAGGAACGGTCTCACTTAAATACATATGCAAACATTAGTGAATTGTTGACATACTACCTCACTACCTACAGATGAGTAATTGCAACACCTAGGTACCATAACAGATGTTAGAAATTTTGATCTTTAAAAGCTTCTGGTTTTAATAGAGATAGGAATGAGAGCTTCCTTGTACAAATGCAAATTGAATAACTTCCTTTCTTAGTAATATCATATTTCGGCTTAGAACTTTTCCCGCCCATAAAGAAAGTTGCACTGTGGGGGTTTCGGGCTACTTGCTCCCCCTCTAATATAAAGAAAATTCAGCTTCGTCAAACAAAATGCTACGAAACGTAGCTGCGGTTCCTTTTTATATAAAAAAAGCAACGTTTACAAAGATCTTTAAGTTCCACCAGTTAAACGCGAAATGTATTTATATTTTAAAATTTTACACTTAAATCAATGACTAACTACATCTATCAAAAACTAAAATGCAAACATTTTTACATGGTCAAATGTGATCCAAATTTAAATTACAAAAAGGAAACCACAGCAAATAATTAAACGTTTAACAATTGAAATTGCTTGTAATTGAACAACTCTTTGAATTGAACTTTAATCAATATAATCTTCAATCCATTACTATTACCCATCATTCATATTCATTCATACATTTCAAGTTAGTTTAGGCTGCAATTTTCATTAACTCTTTAATTTTAATTTTTTTTATATTTCTGACCAACATATCTTTTACAGCCTGTTGATTCTGCCACTTTGTTTTTTGTTGCTGTTGTTAAAGCTTATATTTGTTTCCTTCTTTTTTAAAAGGATCATAAAAATAAATGGTATATGAGACGAATACTGCTTATTTGTTGCAACATTGTAAGCAAAATGATTTTTCTTTTAATTCTGTTTATAGCGTTGTTGTTATTATTGTTGTTTCAATAGCAACTAAATTAAAAAAAAGAGGCAACAACTAAAGTAACATCACAAAAAATCACTTAAGTTTTAGCATATTTTATTATAGTTTTTTGTTGCTGCTGCCGTTAATTTTTTTTTTTTTTGTAGTTGTTGGTCTTTTTTCATTTTTGCAATACAAAGATATAAATTGTGTTTGTGTGTGTACATGTAATCATCCTAACCAACTCCGTGTGTGTTAGTTTTAAAGTTTATTTTTTTTTATTTGTTTGTGTGTATTTAAGCATTAACTTTTAAAAATTATCCAACGCTTTACAACAGTTATGAGACAAGTTAAATAGTCTATTTGTGGGCCATTATAACAGTGTAGTAGTCGGTAACTTTGCAATAAAAATTAATTATGAAATACGAAGAGATACACTACACAATGACAGTGACAAGAACTGCCACTGCGAAGTGCATTTAAAGCTTTTTTAAGGCAGACATACCCAATGTAGGAAGAGTCCTGTAAACACGTTGCTGTAAATTTTTTTTAACAAAATGCTCAATAATTTTTACAAGATGCATTAAAAGAAATTTTTGAGTGGCTTTTGTTTTAGCAAATTAATTAAAATACACAAAACCACACCAAGCAACGCATTTTTAAGGTACATTAGCAGATATTAAACTGTCTCTGGTTTTTTCTCACTCCAAATTTGGCAATTCTACCTGTTGAGTTACTTACTGAACTCAAAGTTTCGTCCTTAAAGACATTTTTGGTTAGAAAAATGGATCTCTGTCTACATTTTCTTTAATCCATTTACCACATACCCGACGTTGTGAAAAGTCACCTGCCTGCAGTTTTAAAATAACTCTACTTTGTGGACTTCATGTTCAGGTTCTAACAAAAAATCGTCCCAGTAATCGAACATATGTTTTGTCGGATGCAAGATATTTTGAAAAAGCTGCTTTGTCCTTATAATAAAAATTTTTAAGCTCACAGCATGCAGGCAGCTCTCAGCATCGTACTTAAATCGTCATGAATTTGTTTGTTTAATATCAATGGCTAAATATAAAAAGGGCGTAACCCGATTTTTTTGTAACTTAACAGGGGTAGAAAAAACTTTATATAACATTTGCAAACTTTTGCATGTGAAAAACTTTTAGTGAAATATTTAATAAAAAAAATAACAAAAGAATTTATTTCCAATTAAAAAAACAAAAACATTATGGGGAACTTGACATTTGTTTACCAGAATAAGCAAAATATATGCATGTTGTCGTCTCAGGGTCTCTAAGCACAGATGTGAAACGTTATCTTCTCCGATTTTTAACTTAAAGGTAGTTGACTAGCACAAACTCAATTTTGCAGACACAATATCTTTTTCAGTACGCATTTTTTGTATACTGACTGATAGATTTATTCCCGAAATGGGTGCAAAGTTTTTGAAACTTCTTGAATAGCCTGGTTGGTGGGCGACTATAGCGACCATAGAATGGACTCTTTAATGATAAAACTGCAATTCTTAAAGGGCTTTTTGGTATTCCAACCAGCACCAATATACTTTTACACTAAAAACGCAATAAGCTAGTTATTCGACGTTTTAAAAACTCTTTTTTGCGTATAAATATATTTGTGTAACCAAAAAATTTTGTTAAAATTACTTGCTTGTATAGAAAAGTTTGGGAAACACTTAATTAAACCTACTGTTGGCACAAAAATATATTACAATCACACGCACAAGGTGGAAAATTAAAAAAAATCTTTGCGGTGGGTACATGCCACTATTTTATTTAATTTACTTGTTGAACATTTATTGTAGGATGAGATGATAACAATAAGGGTATTGACGATCTCATGCAAAATAGTGGAATCACTAAGAAAACGATATAAAAAAAATATTATTACAAATAACTTTGGGTGTTTTAAGTTGTTGTTCGAACTAAGTACGTAGCTCTCTTACAATTTTGCAATATATTACCCTTCTAACAAATAAGGGAAGTACAGGGTGTATGGTGGCAAATATATATTTTCAAGTAAAAAATATAAGAACTAACACAAAGTTTAATTAAGATCTTTGAACGATAGAATGGAAATGCGGATTTTATTTTTTAAAGAGTATGTCATCCAGATGTCTACCGTCGAGTTGAACACACTGTTCAAAACGATGCTTGGTTTTTGCGCCACACGCTGCAGTAAAGATTTTCCTTAAAAGCTACAAAAGATTGGTTGTTGTAATTATTAACCCTCTCTTGGAGGTAGTTAAAAAAAAAAAATTTTGGGAGCTAGTTTGGGCTACTTCGGTGGCCATGGGATGTCCCCAAAGGGACTGATCAGTTTTTGGGGGAGATTTTCCCAAAGCCAATACATTGAAGCTCTGATTGTGAGTGCAGTCGCCCCATCCGATTGAAAAAACGTGTGTGAAGAGAACGATGGATGAGCTCGCAAGTTTTGCAAAAATAATTCCGTTATCATTCGTCGATTATTTTCACCATTGTGGCCTAGCCTCAAACATTTTCGAAAAAAATTGTCCAATTATCCCATGCGTAGATAGGGCACACCAAACAGTTACCCTGGGGCAATGTAATGATTTTTGATGCTAAAATCGAAGGTTGCGGGCTCTTTGGACCAGTAACAACAATTTTGTTTGTGTATGCGCCCGTTTAATTGAAAACAAGCCTCGTGGCTCCAAAAAATTAGGATTTATAGTGTGAAAATTCTTCAACATCGTTTTACAAGAATCAAAGTCACTTTCTTTTAGTTCTTGAACTGGGAATTAATTTCAGAAATAATCGCTCTTGAAAATTCCAGTATGGCAACACTTTTCTGTATTAAAAGCCGCGGATTTTCTGGTAAATTGCTTTCAAGCAAATCAATGTTTTTGGGATTCCTTGATGATTAACTTAACCCTGGTCCTGGGACACTCGTAGTAGAAGCAGTTACACGAAATCTCTGCACCACCGAACCATATAAATTTACACTCCTTCTATCACGTATTCGTCGAATATCGAACTTTGAGCAATATTGTCAAGAAACCATTACGTAAAAATCATTACTCTTAAAAAATGACTCCACAGCGAACGCACGATGCTCACTTGACCACTACGATGTCGTGACTGACAAATCCGCACAATCGATCACTCTAACGGCGCCACTCTCCCTTTGCACCGTTTATTATTTTTAGAAATAATCGTACTTAGATATATAAATTTGCTACCAGACACCCTGTAAATATTTGTGCCTTTTACAAATAAAAATTTCAGTCTTGTACTTCTGACATAGAACTATAAAAACAACAGGTTGTAGTTTTTACTGTGTTTATTTCAAATCCTACTTACACGTCTAATGCAATCATTTCGCCAACTTGAAAGACACCCTGCGGGAAATTGGTGTCAATTGGTCGGCGTACCCGTCCTGTTACAGGTACAAAACATAAATTGCACAAAAGTTGTTGGTCGTGATTGGTTAAAAAGGCACACATCAAGTAACTGGTTAAAAGGTGTTAAAGAGTTTAAGGAAAAAAATAGAAATACTGGTCCCTACACATAAACATACATCTATTAACATATACACACACACACGCGTAAATACAAACAAAGTAGACTGAAAAGGATATTAAACAATTAATGCAAAATTTGCTTATATAGGACTGGCCTCTAATCCGTTCTATGGTGTTAGTTTTGAACCGATTGCCCCCTCCAATGACAACGTAATGTAAAAGTGACAGGTTCTCTTCTTATAAAAAGCAGGAACTAGAACCAGTCCCTACCCTAAGGAACCGTTCACGTCAATAGCTTTGGACCAGTCTACTCCCCCGTAGGGCATGAATACCTTTAATAATAAAGTAGTTGTGTATTAGGCAGATATATTAGATTAGAAATATCAATATGGAAATCCTAAAAATTTTTAAACAAAAAATAGTTTTAATACACTTTGGACTTATTAATTTGTTAACCAACATTAGCTACAAAGGCTAGGGATTTTTGTCTAAAAAATATTTTAAATATAAAATTTAATGGTGAAATATTAACAGATGTGTTCTTATGGAATTGTAAAAAGTACTGCCTAAGTCTTAAGCAGTAAAACTAAAAATTTCTTTAATAAAATTTTGAAAATAAACAAAAATTTTAAAAAAGGCATAACGCCGCATATTGTAAATATTCAATTGAAATTTAGTGATTTATATCATTTTCAATTAACGCCCATGAGTTAGAAAAATTCTCTTTTAGCTCATCATCAATAGAAATTACCTTATTGTTAAGTATAAATAAATAAAACACTCCAACTCTGTAAAATATCATATATCAATCATTAAAAAAAACATCCTTTATTACACCAATGAAAATTTATCAATCTTCAGTTTTGACTTTGCAGCTTTTATTGAACAAATCATTAAAAACAAATAAAAGTCTATTAAAAATCATTAATAAAACTTCAATTTTTTTAAAAAGAAAACCTTTTAGAATCAATAAAATAAATCAAAACTATATAACTCTTCCTCCTCCAGACTTTAGCATTAACGAAGATAACAAATATAATTTTCTCAAAAAAGTCTCCTTTATTAGTTCTCGTCAAAGAAATTATTTTTTTTTTGTTCAATATACCACACAGGTGAAAAGAATTTAACGTATTTGGGTGTATGTGAAAATGATTAAACACATAAATTCATAAAAAAAACATTAAAAATTATTTGTTTGTTTAGTTGTTGTTAAACAATTTCATTGATGTTTTATTTATGCCATTTATGTCTGTTGTTAAGATTGACAGACCATTAAGCGGCCATTGTTATAGAAGCGTGTAAAGAGTTTTGTTCAAACACTCAAAGTCACTATGTATGTATGTATGCATGTATATTAAGTGTTTGTATAACATCAATTAGGTAATAGTTGTAAGTAAAGTGCTAATTGTTTAAACGATGTAAACATCTTAATGGGTTTTTATTAAACTAAATTGTTAAAAACCAAAACTTTGTGGTTTCTTAAACGAGAAGATAAGGGTAAATTTAAAAAGTTTTCTATTTACACAAACCCATTTTTTTTTAAATATATAAAAATATTTGGACATTGTATATTTTTTAAAAATTAAAAAATTATAAAAAAATTATAAAATCTATTAAAAAGCAAGTAATAAAATTAAAAAAAAGTTGGCCAAACCACTACATTATATGGCGGCTTTATGAAAAAATTAACACATAATATTTGTATTTAGTGTGATAGTTGGTGGCATAAAAATGATCGTGTGGGCAAATGTTAAGTTTTATTCGCTCCATTTAAAACCAAGATGCGTATTACGGGAGAACATTTGTATGCGGGCTATATCAAAAAATGGACCCCACAACACCAAAAACAAGAGACTTGGCGCCAGTGCTAAAAATTTTTTTTAGACAAATTCTATAATAATATCGTTAAAATTACGACCTTTAGTGTGTTCACAAGAGTATATGGAAGCCCAGCCAGACGGGTGGACTGATGAACATGTTTCAATCGACATGTGATTTCAAGTCAATTGATATACTTAAACACGGATCTCAGACCATTACTTTTGTGCGTTAAAAACATCTGTCCAAACGCATTATACCCCTACCACGTATGTGGTATACTGCATTTGGTGTCTTTTGCCGAAATTTTTTGTCGACGCTTTTAATTATCATAACTGAAGTTGTTTTCTTTGTGCAGAAGTATTTCTTTAAATGTCCTTTAAAAAAAACTTTTTATTTTATTTCTCTCAGTGGTTTCATCTGATCAGACCCTTTAATTAAAATGTATGTTAATTTGTTTGCTATAACTACGGTAACCATTCGTCCTTCTTTTAAGAGGACAGCCCTTTTTTTTAACACCTTGTCCTTTAAAATTTAAAAAAAAAATAAATCGTCCTTTATTTAACTGAATTGTCCTTTTTTAAAAAGAGTTGTCCTATTTTTCTTCATTTTCAGAAATTATGATTTGTATTAGCCCAAAATTGCTAAACTTTTTAACTTCAGTACAATAGAAAATTGTGAACAACCAAACATCAACTATCGGGCAATACTGAAAAATGAATGTTTAAGGTGTCAAGTTGTTTAGCAGGATTAAATCGGTACTTCACACGTTAATGAAATGTTCCTTATTTTATTTATTATTTATTAAAAAAATCATTCCTTGCAGTCCTAGTCACTAATTTAAAATTTTTAGAATTATTTTATCTTATGTGATATAAAATAAACTTAATACCAAAAATTTTATGTTTTATTTTGAATGTCTTTTTTTCTTTCAAAAATATGGTCACTGTAGCTATAGCTGACTATTAAGTTTGAATTATTTTATATAAGTACACAACGTCTAGGGGATATGTTATTACGGAGACGGATATGTTATTTGTCAGAGACACTAGAGATCCTTATCACAAACATGTACGATTCACTAATACTCTCATCTCAAAGTAAACCATATTCCCTCATTATCGTTTAAAATCCCCGTAGGACTGTCTCGTCAGAGCATTTGTCCCTTTTCTGTTTTCTTAGAATCCAAATTATTTGGGAGCTCTCTCCGCTAAACGTATTCTATTCCTCCCATTCTGTGTAACAAGCTAAAAAAGTTTTTATGGATCTGTCGTATTTCCACTTCACCCCATGTATCTTTGAACACAAAGTTTTCTGCCTTCTCTGCCGCGGCTGGGTACTTTGGGCAGTTTGGATATTTTTAAAATAAAATCTGTATCGGTATTGCCTAGAAGCAGCATGGTCCGTCGTATAGTGCGACACGTAATTGTTTATTACCCCACTTTCCTATCCGTTTCCGATTGATAAAATTTGTTATTTTCCTTGCCATTCTCCGATTGACAACGCTTGTTCTTTCCTTTTAGCTGCAGCTGCGCTGGTTTCCAGCTAATCTGTCTCATGGAAACAATTATAAAGGCTTTTATCGTCCTGAGCTCATAAATTTTATGTACCGGGACTTTTTCTTTCACGTATTGGGGCTGCATACTGCATGATAGGGTTGGAAACCTTAGACAAAAGCTTCCTATTTTGGCGCTTTAACCTTCAAATATGTTCTAGCAATAATTCTTTTAATAATTGAGGTCATCGCGCATGCGTATTAAATGTGTGGTAAAACTTTAGTCTGTTGTTTATCACATCTCCACGTTATTTGATTTCCGGTTTAAAATTTATGGTCCGGTTAAATTTATTTTTTTAATCAATATCGCACCATTGATCAACTTAGACCATTTCTGGATCTTTTTAATTGCTTTTTTACTACCAATTCCATTTCTGTCCCGTGTTTTCATAGCTTACGCTTTGCCGTCTAAGAACTATTTTATATTTTCACCAGATAATTTGGTATGTTTAGTTTTTTTGGAACCACCATTATAAATTCCCAAATCTTATTTCAAGGGGGACGACGACACAGTATTCGTTCTCCTGGTTTTTGTGTCCATAGAAGCATTTACTACCCTTTTCATGACTCCAATAATGGAGCGGGATTTTCTGAACCCGAGTTACTCTTCAGAGAGCCCATTTCAACTTTTTTGGTTGCCTGTTATAAGTATCCTTTCCCATTTTTCCCACAACTAATTTAGAAGGCAGATGGAGCAATAAAATGATGGCTGATTTCTGTTTTTTGCACTGGTTTGGGAATTTACCTTCGTTTAGGCAGCTCTGCATAGCTGTCCTAAACAAATCTGGTCGTCTGCATAACGCGCCTCTTATGGTTTTATTGGAGACTTCATCTTGTCCAAGCATTATGAAATTTTATTTTTCTGCTTATCTTTAGAATTTCTTTTTTTGTAACTGGAAGAATATTCCAATCCATTTGACTTTTTTTAGTTTTTACTATCCTGGATAATGCCTGAACTAGTTTGCTAAGACTATTATCCCTCTTAACTTTGCGCAGGATGTCAGCAAAGGACCTTCACCCGTTGCTTTTATGATAATGGAGTCGGGTTTTATCTTCCTTTTCTTGCGATTTTCGGTTAACTTTCTTTTATTTCTGGTCTTAAACATTACTTCCATCTAATCTTCATCTTTTCTCAGAGTAGCGGTTTGTTTCTAGCTTACTCCTGGAGTCACTTAACTTTATCCATGGGAAGGTTGGTCAGGATTTGCCTCTCCTAATGACCTCTTTTGTTTTTCTTCAAGGTTCCCTATGATCAATCCAATCTTTCAGCATGTCAATCGATATAAGAATACAGCTGCTGAGTCTATAGAGTCCCTAGAATTTAGTCTGACCGTGTTTAGGTTATCTGCGCATTTTGGAGTTTTACATGAAGAACTTTTCCTTTCAAAAAAAGATGTTAAACAAAAATTTTTAATATATTTTTAAGTGTTTTTCCAATCTTCATTTAATTCAAACAAAAATAAAAAATTTACTTTTGATAGCAAAAAGGCAATCATTTACAGATGATAACCATTAATTTCGTGGACAAATTTTTATTTATTACACAACACATTGGACATTAGGCCAATTTTAAAGCAATTTTTTTCAAGCAAATTCCCACATGAAATCAATTTCACATTATCGCTTTTATAAGTGTTTATAAGCATGAATGAGTTTTCATATCAGCCATGCATGTTCATTTAAATTTTTTTCTTTTCAAGTTTTTCTCAAAGATTTTCCACTTTAATATTTTCAACGCTTTGTTCAACTAAAGACCAGCACATAATTGATTTCTTCCCCACCTCTACGGCTGTGGCACAAGAAGCAAAAATCAATATTTTCTTATTAGTTTCATAATACCAATTAAAAGATTTTCAAATATAAATACGAAAATATGTTTCTTGCGACTTTTTACCCAAAACTTGTTATTTAAGGAAAATGTAATTTTTTTAAATTTACCTTTTTTTTCTTTTCTTGAACAACAAACATCAAAGGCGTCTACTCCAATAAGTCTTACTTATTGGCTTTGGGATTAATGATTTGTTTTGAAATATCTGTTGTGCTTATCGTAATTGAAAAATTTTGCAAATATCTCACATTAAGGAAAAATCCAGCAAAAGTGCAAAAAAGAAAAATTAAATGAACGGACTCTAAAATGTTTTCGTTAATTGCAACTAATTTAATGTATGATGTTTGTTACTTAAGTGAAATTAATAGTTAATAGAGAAGTGAAGATATATTATAAACAAATAAAAAAAATGTTTTATTATATGAATATTTTTGTAATGAAAATAAAACATATTTTTCGTGTTTTATAAATTATGTAGAGTTGTTTAGACGGAGCGTTCTTCAACAACAAGGAAATATGTAATTGACCAATTAGGCAAAATTCTGCGAGATTACAGACTCACGTTGCCCTGTTCTTTAGCGGTAGTGGGCACTACAACGCCCCTTATCTTGATATAGAAGCCATTTTTGCTAGTAGCGCTATAAGGCTCAGGACATTAAAATGTTAGAAAACGAGAATGTATGACCACGCCTGAATGTTAAGCACATTTTACTTGATCGTGAAACATCTTTTTGACTATGGCACAATCCGTTCAGTCTTAGAAACAGTTTAAAGCTCTTATCTCCTGTAGAAGTAAGTGATGTAGGGGTAGGTGGTTAGAAGCTCGCTATGATGCCTGAATTTACTTAAACTGCTCTGGAACTGAGAAAGATGTAGAAATCGCCGTCTTCTTGTAAGATCTTATGATAAGCTCCTTAATGCATCTGCTCGAAAAATACAGTTAGTTTCAGGCCTTAATACTTTTACTGACCATTATAAGACGAAAATAATAATGTGAATATTTAAAACTGAGAACAGTCAGGCTAAAGACAGTGTCACAAAGTTTACAAACTAGTACACAGAAATGTCTAAGTATGGTCCATGCTCAGGATTTTTTGAATCAAATCTAGTCGGTATTACTTAAGAAAATCAAACAGAAAAAAATGTGTTGTTTAGATATATTTGCCTAGATGGCAGGGCGCTGGTGTTGCAGTTCGCAGAGACCCAGGTTCAAGTCCCAGCTACAGCAAGTTTATAAATCAAATAAAATTAAAATATAAGTCTCTTTTTCTTTAATAAAGCTACGTTAGTCAAAAAATGTCTTTTCATTTTTTGGATTAATTCCTTTTAAACGGATTTAAATCAATTCTTTTTTGGTATAAATGTGGCTAAAATTAAGAATTTCTTACTAGATAATTCGTACTTGGTTTAAAAAAAATCCCTACTTGGTTAAATCATATCCACAATCTCCCAAGTTTTAAAACTTCTACGGTTGATTTAAGTAAAAATTATTTGGTTTATTTTAAATGTGTGCGTCGTTACTTGTCAAATAATTTAAATAGAACTGTTTTGGCTAGGTCGTATATTTAAACTCTTCAGTCTTTTTTAAACGGTTAGATGAACTGGCTAAAATGGAACCTGTTCTATACGTTCCTATTAGGAAAGCAGCCGCATGTATACTTATATAGCGTAGTCTAGCCTTATGTGGCCTTTTTTCGGCGGTAAACATATGATTCAACTGATTAGCCGCAATAAGAAATATGAATTAAGGCTGCTGTCATTCTAAGCCAGTCACTGACTAGTGGGTAAGTACGTATGTAAGTAGAGCATGTCTCTCTTCCTACGGCCACTGCCATAGTTGTAAAATAGTGAAAACGAGGAAAGAGTTTTTTATCTTCCCCTCAAATGTTTTTTCTCACCTGGCAGTAACACATGTGTGGACCTTAGTAAGTTATTATGACGCTAGTCAACTGCCCTGGATCTACTACTCTTAGTCTTAGCCCAAGCACAAATCCTAAGAGATGATTCATGTGCCAAAATGGGATACCTTAAGACCCTTTTTGATAGCATTTGAGAAAAGAAAACTACGTGTTACCCAACCAGCCTAGCTAACACTGCAGTGTATTTCAAGGGAAAATACTCGCAAAAATGGAAGGCACTGCGGGCAAACTGGCAAATAAAAAGATTTTTTTATTGTCGTTTACGGGAAGACGCAGAAGTAATTGAAATAGTAGATCACATGTTTAATCATAAGCGGGTACTGGTCGAAAGAATATATTAAAATTTCCCCAACCGTTCCATTATAGAACTTAATACGGCTTCCATATTATCTCACTATTATTATCTGCTAGGCCGGATGGAATATCAACACTGATCTTGAAACTATGATTTTCGATACTCGAGCGTTAATTAGTTAACCTATTCTGCAAAGTATACCATCCCCAAATACTTTCCATTTGCAAAAAAAAGGGGCTTGCTTCACGCTTATTCCAAGAAAGAAAAGGCTGACTCTTCTGAAATTCAACGACCAAAAGCTTTTTTCCACATGTTATGGAAAGTATGGTTTACTAATACCTTGGGGAACCAAACGGTTTATTAGACGACTGCCGATTTACCTTTCGGAGCAGACATTTTACGCAGGACCTACAGGCTTTCCTTAAAAAAATATCTTACTCTATTCATCATATTGTGGAAAGCAAACTGGTTGCATAACATTCCTCTAAGGCGGCTAACAGAGCCTAATATCATGCACTTCTTATAACGTTAGTTAAGGTAAGGTAAGGTAAGGTAAGCTTAAACTGGCTGCTTCCGAAGACCCCACATAGACTCTTTGGATATATCCAGACAAGAATAAACGGTAACTAGTTTCGCTAGCTCGATGCAATAAAATCCCTTTACCCTTTTTAATGCCCACAAGACCCAATGTTGTCTGTTAACACGTAAACGCACAGTTAGCCATGCTGCATGCTCTGCATAAATGGATGTTAAAATGTTTTAAACTCTTAATGTTTTGGGAATAAAAAACAAGTATCCACGTTTTTATGTGTCGAAAGAAGCATCATAGTCTTGGTTTTTTTAAACAATGTAGGAACTACTTTACACTATCTGGTCAATATATACCATCGGTACCCATTGGTTTTTTAAGATCATTGTAATGCGATATTTCGATACTACTTATATTAAAGAATTAGAGTAACGTTTTCACTGAACCTGGGATTTTATTCATGGCACGTTTCTCTTAAGAGAAGCACAGCCATTTGTGGTCAACTGCTTAGTAAATCACACCCCGCATTAGTGAAAGTTCATTCTCTTAATTTTTATATTTAAAATACACTTTCTAAGGACAGTTTCTTTTTTTTTGCAATAAAAAATATTTAGTCAGACGTCCACACTACTTTCACTGTAATTCTCCTTATAGACAATTTTATAATGTCATCACCATGCATTGACAATATAGGGGCAAGCCCCTAAGTGATGCTTATTACATGAAAAATGGATGTTTCTTGCTTCGAAAATAAATGTTCCATCTTGCTCCCTTTTATTTCTTTTTTTAACATTTCTATTGAATTTTATTTTTTATTAATGTTTTATTTATTTTTATTTTTTTCTAATTTAATTTTTTTTTCTGTTGTTAAAAGAAACTCCAGCAAACCTTTGTTTTATTTCGAAGCCCTACAAATAGTTTTTATTTGTATGTAAATTTACAAAAATATTTTTCGTTGTGTTTTTTGCATAAACGAAAAAAAATAACATCGGAAGCACCTTTACCTACTACTTAAGTTAGTATTATAACTGAAAAGGTAAAATATTTTGCATAAAGTGCTAATTACCCCCTGCAGATCGTAAACAAAACTAAGTAAAGACATAAAAAAACGAATTTGTAAATGAAGCAAGTAAACGACCCATCGGTTTCATTTACTTAAGTCTATGTAATGGAAACTCGAAAGAGTTGGATGAATTTAATTTTAACTGGAACTTTTTGGATTCGTGCTTGTATGTTTATGTGCGAGTATTTATGCTTTTCTGAGCCAATGCATGTACATATGTAGGTCTAGTAAGTTTTTAATACCATAAAGACTTAATTTAAATTTTTACAAAATAAAAAAACAACACAATTGGCTGATTTTTGTATATACTTTTGCTTTTGTGTTCGAATAAAATAAAAATGATCACCGAACTATTATATATATGAAATATGATTTTAAATGCTTATTTGGCTTTTAGAATTTGATTTGAAATGAATAAAACAAATTCAATCTGTTAAATATTTGTCTTGTCATAAAATTTTTTCTACATATTTGCCTCCATTTTCTGTTAGGCGTTAATTAAACTTTATTAGTTTTGCCATTTTTAAAAACAAAATTAAACTCCGCCCTTCAGATTCCTAGAAATTAAGAATTCTAATAAAAATGAAGAAGCAAATACAATAACAAGCTCGAATTGTAAGAATGTTTAAAGTGCATTATGCATCTATAGTAATAGTAGATGTATTCACTTGCTTTAGCAACGCAGTTTTTTACGTTACGTTAGGGCTATTATATTATAATTATGTTTCCACCATAAAACAGCTGAGCAGGGCTGCTTTAAGTATCATTTGTATATGTGACACTGCAATCTAGGTAAACGCCAAGGTATTTATTACGCCTCAAAGAGTCTAGCAGCGTTGTCGTTTGGTTACATTTCTATCAACATGTAACTATTTGATCCTGTACTGTACCACACTTGTGAACAACACCTAATTATCACCAATTATAAAACCAACACATGCCGCTATAAAGTTGGTAGGGTAAATAAATACCAAATTTATTTAGCCATTGATCAGAAAAATTAAAACCAATCCTAAATTCGTCGCAAACAGTGCTCCATTGTTTGGCTTCTAGTGCATTTTCGGGCACTACTTAAATGATGTTTTTGAGGTTCGTTGTGTGCATTCACTATTATTTTTATATATGCAAAAGTAAATTTAAAAAAAAAATTTATATAAAAACTAGTCGTTTGTTTTGTTTAATAAAATTAAAGTTTAGGATTAATTTCTGAGTTTATATTTTAGGCACTTTTCCTAACAATATTTTAACATTTGTTTTCCCATCAATTTGAATACCCCTATAGCAAAAAAAAAAAAACCGAAAAAAACTATTTAAAATATTAAAACCATAAATGAGTTTTAAGCTCATTTTATTTCTTCTTCTTCTTTCTTAACGTCAATATACTAAAGCAATGAAACCAACCAGTCAGAAGAATAGATCATTATAGTCGTCGTAGTCATCAGCAACATAATTACATCTACAACAAGAACAGAAGCACCAGCAACAATTATATGAATGCGTATTAAAAAAAAAAATATGTATAAAAACGACAAGTGTAGCATATTTGTTGCATGAAAGTTGTGATATAAAACTGCATTTCTTGAGCGTTTGTATTTGTGTTAATGAGTAAGTGTATGATATGGTGTATATACATACTTGTAACAAAATAAAACTAAAACAAGTAGGAATGCTATATTCAGTTGTGCCGATTCTTATATACCCTTTCGAAACTCCAAAATTTTTTTTCATATGGGAGATGGTGATAGAGGGTAAGAATATTCTAGGAATATGTTTAGGAAGGAAAGCTAATGGGGGTCGGTGGTACACTTAATTTCTCTAAGGCCTACTCTGGGGAAGTTACGGGCATTTTTACATTATTCTTGTAAATTTCATATGAAAACCACTTAAGGTAATGGTGATAGCGGGTAAGTATATTCTAGGGGTATGTTTGTGAGGAAAACCTAATGGGGGTCGGTAGTACACTTTAATTCTTTAAAACCGACTCTGGGGAAGTTACGGGAGTTTTTGCATCATTTTGGTAAATTCTGTATTGCGATTCCTTTGGGTGCTGGAGATAGGGGTAAAAATGTTGGGAGTCTGTAATACATTTTATTCCTCTACGGGCGACTCCGGGAAAGTTGTAGTGGTTTTACCATTTTTTTATAACTTTGTATTGCAACTCCGTTACGGCCTGGAGATAGGGGGTAAGTATGTTTTCGGAATATGATTGAAAAGGAAAGCTAATGGGAGTTGCTGGTACACTAAATTTCTCAAAGGCCAATTCTGGGGAAGTTCCAGGCGGTTTTACATAATTTTTGTAAATTTCGTATGGCAACCCCCTTATATGATGGTGGCGGGGGATTTGTATATTTTAGGAATATGTTTGGGAAAAAAACTAATGGGGATCGGTCGTATACTTTACTTCTCTAAGGCCGACTCTGGAAAATTTGTGGGCGTTTTAACATCATTTTTGTTAATGTTGTATGGCAACCCCCTTGGGTGACAAAGATAGGGGGTAAAAAATGTTTCAGGAATATGTTTTGGAGGGAAAAATAATTTGAGTATGGGATATACATATTCTATTTCTCCAGGGTGCGACTCCGGAGAAGTTGTAAGAGTTTTTACCCTATTTTTTCCAATTTTGTATGGCAGCCATTTTAAGGGCTGGAGATAGTACATTTCACATTATACGAAGCAACTCCGGGCAAGTTGTAGAGGTTTTTATGTACCTATTTTAGATATATAAACAGATGTAGCCTTGGGTTTTGGCTTAATTGTGGTCAGTTATCGGGCGATTTTGCTTAATTTCAATAGCAATTTGCCTGCAGATGTTTTCGATAGTTTGATATTACTTACGGGTCTTCGCGGGATCGGATGCTTTAAAAAGTTGATTTCAACCATAACGCGGGCATCTCTAAATCGACTTCTCTATCTGTAAGGACTTAGGAAATATATACTTTATGAGGTTGCAGATGGATGTTAAAGAAATTACAAACGGAATGACAAACTTATATATACCCTTATCACTTATGTGAAGGGTATCAAAAGAAGTGCATAACACATCTAGTAAGCGCGCGTTGACGAACTGACATTCAACTTCTTTAAAATTGGCATGATGAGCGCGTAAAAAATCCATAAAATTATTTTATTATCAAAGAGTCGTCTATGAAAGGTATTTATATATATTATGTTGTCATTATGGCTTTTGTTGGTATTATTCTTATGTTTGCAGCTTTATGTTGTAGGTATTATGGTATAAAAAAATTGTAATGGCGTTTGCAACATTCTACTAAGGGATTTAGCAGTAAAGAAAAAATTGTAGCAATTATTGTGTTGCAAAATTCCTTTGAATCTACTTACAAGCTCTTTATATATTTTTAATAGTATGCTGAGTATTTAAAATATTTAAAAGTCATAGATATTGCAATTAATAATTTTTTAATTTGTTTATTTGCTTGGTTACAATTCAAGTTCTAAAGAAAATAAGTTAATATAAAATATCACAAAAAATATTTCTAATAGAAAATAAATAAACTCTTGAATAAATATAACGCTCCTTAAATAACTCTCGAGGGGGCTAGACTTTTATCCATCATCTCGTCAAATGCAATTTATATTGTCTCATTAACTATTTTCAGTGTGAAGCATACTATGTTTCTTGATAGCTGCAAAAATTATTGGCATTAAATAATTAGGTTCCTTTAATATACAATACACATACTTTCCGTTCGATCCTATTATTTGAAATTGTTTCCTAGAGAGCTCTTTTCCGCCTGGCATCTCCCAGTGTCTACCAGGTCCCCTGGAGCTTTACTGATTGTACCCGATTGACGGTCTAGGAATATCATTTAAAAGGTTTTCTCATAATGAATCACAACCATTTAAATTTTCGGAACCACATATCAAGCTCTACAGATTTTTTGCAGGATCGATTTAACAAAACTCTGTTGTATATGGTTGGAGTCAAAATTTTTTCGGTACCCGTTTTAGAATTTGATAATTCGTATTTTAAGTTTCACGTTCTTATATATTCACATCTAATAAACATATAGAAGTTCCGATTAAATTTCCATGCCAAATACTAGCTTTTGTGGCTAGATGCTCCTTTCGCTTCAAATTTTGTTTAGCCTACCATATGCCTGCCTAGCTTTGAACAGTATATTCTTTTTATCTTTTTTACTGCTTCCGCTTTATGGTTTAAAACTGCCCACTTAACAAAAATGTTCTACAACTTCTAAAAACTGTCGCATATGCTGAATTGAAATAATATTTGCTAGGTTTGTACACATTGCTTTCAGCTTTATATAATTATCTTCTTTTAGTTATTTGTTGCATCATCATATGCGATATAGCAATGAGCGCTATTGTTAAATTTTCATTAAGTCGTGTAAGTCCCCCGTATAATGATGGATGTTATTTCACTGAATGCTCGACATTAACTCTGATGCTATAATTGTGATCAACACAGGACTTGTTCAGTCTGTAGTTAGCTTGTCTTTGCCCGTCTTCGTAGGGCAGTTGTGAAGAACGAGACTATAATCTTGTTTGCTAGAACAAACAGGTTAACGCTTTATATTTTTTTAGGTATAAATGTTTGATTGTGTTTTATGCCCTCGGAAAATTAGAAATTTTGCTTAAAAGTTATCACCTGATGCTTTTGATATACTTTATAAATAGTAAGATTTTATTTTGGAATTATGTTTGGTCTATGTTCTGCTGATAGTATCTTTCAGAAAGTGCCTAAGGTTCACTGGACTTGACTCGCTCTTGCCATTATTATTTTAGATTTTCAGATTTTAGATTTTTTGATTTCAGGGACTTTGCTATTTTTTGAAAATTATTCTTAAGCTTACGACTCGAAAAAAGTGGATTTTATCACTGTATCATATTGAATTGCCCCAAAACTTTTTTGTTTTGACAAATTATTTTCCGTAATCATTTGGTTGGTTATTTCGTGACATACACAGAAAAAAATTTATGTATAACATTTTCAATTAAGAAATTTGCCAATTCGATTAAAAAAGTATTTAGGCTAAAACCTATTAAAAACCTAATAAAAAAAGTTCTAAAAACTTAAAAACAAAAGATATTGTATTAACTAATTAATTTAATCAAAAAAACAAAAAAAAATAAACACAAAATAATTAAAGTATAAGTTGATATTCTATTTATATATTTCAAAAAAATCTAAATTTTTTAAAGGTTTTTTATAAAAATAAAACTTTCTATGACTATAACCAGGGTCCTTATGATTCCAAGACGTACGTTCTATCTCCTCAACTATCAATGCGTTTTATTTTTCAAGCGATTAATATTACTTTTATTTACTTACAAAACAGAAAAAAAAATAAAACCGAACAAAAAAAAAATAAAAATAACATAAAAGAAAATAAAAATAAATAAACCAAATAAAATAAAAGAAAGTTTTGCCCCAATATAGCATTGAACAAGGCACCTTTCAGCTTACTCTGCCGCGAATCTTCCACTAAAGCACAGAGGCATTGGGTTTTCGAGTTTCAAATTCTTATATAGTAAGGTTTTATGTTAATTTTTTCATTTTTGTATGCAAAAGAGTCCTGATTTGCGCTGTTATAATGGACCGGGAAAATACAACGCAAACCGGAAGGATGCAAATCGTCCATCGTCACAAGCTTAGTAACTTTTTTTATTTAGTAAAAAATGTATACATTTTGCAAGTAAAAATCTATTTTGGTTTAAAAAAGTCGTATCATACGTCTTATTATATATTTATATATATCAGCACGTCCTTGGTATTTAGAAAAGCGATGTAAATCAAATTGACGAAAAAAGGATAGGTGCAGGCCGGGGCCCTACTAGTGTTCTTAACTTTAAAAACCAATTAAATATTTGATAAAATCGACTAATTGTTTTTTAAAAAAGTTAAGTTTGCATTTTTTTGGCAGTAGAATCAACTTTTTTCCATAACAACTCAAATAGCATTAAATACGGTCGATTTGTGTAGCTTAAATACTAGTGGGACAGAAAGCGATATTTAGTCTGATATATTAGTTTTCAGGCCCAGTGAAATACCTACAGGTTGATATAAAGTTTAATCGCTTAAAACTTTTTCGATTTCTTATTTCAACTAAAAAACTTTAACACAAAGACTTTGGCACTGAAAACTGGGAACCATAACAAATTAAAAAAATATTAAATTCAAAAATAAATTTTTTTTGATATATATGATTTTTGTCAAAAAGTTCTAATTTTTTTTAATATTTATAAATTTTATAAAAAAATTTTTGATTTTTTTTTCAAAAATTAAATATTTTTTTATTTCTATTTTTTATGAAAAAAAGTTTTTTTATTTAATTTTTTTTTTGCAGAAATATTCGTATTAAGTTTTTTTAAAAATGGTAGTCGCTATTTCTAAATTTTATATATATTAAAAATAAAATAGTTAATTTTGACAAAAATAAATAAAGATCAAAAAAGAGTTATTGTTTTCCCAGAAAAAAATTAAAAGTCAAAAATTCAAAAATTACTTGCTTTTCAAAAAATCTAGCTTAACATTATCAAGATGGGGGGTTTCACTAGACTTTCCGATGTTTCCATGTACATGATCTTTTCATTGAAAATTCAAAAATAATTATTATTTATAGTCGCGGCTATATTCCAATTCCTTAAATAAAAGCATTGAAAACTCGATCGATCGAGTAAAATACAAATCGAATGCAACGATTTGACGTTAGTTCTGCCTGATCGGACCAGCCCTTGCCTTGTCATTTACAATCTTTAGCATTTTGTAAGTGTTGTTGTTTTGGTCTTTTTTTTAAATTTTTTTAATTCTTAAAAACTCATTCTTTGTGTCAACAAGCACTTCATAATGAACAAAAACCAACTAAAACTCCTGCAACTATGACAACCTGAGACAAAAAGACTAAAGTACTATTAACCCACATCTTAAACACGATCATAAATTATTTTATGAATCTTACTTTAGCAATAATACTTTAAACCAAAAAAAAGGCACAAAAACCGAGGCTACAGCAAATGCAAAAAAGTAGCAGAAATAAAAAATACAACCAAAGTACACGAATAATATGGGGCAAATCATGATGACTTAAAAATTCGCTAAAATGCTTAGTGGAAAGCTTTGCATTTGTTTACATTAATTAAAAAAAAAATAAAGAAAAAAAAACAAAAACTTTTATGAAACACTTTGCTATCTATAGATTTGTAAGCGTATAAAAACTAAATACTACTTGTGCTTTTAGGTAGGGAAAAATTGGGGATCTAGGCCTGGTGTGGTCAGTTAGATATACAAACCGCCTATTGGAAATTAGTTGGTGAAATGCTGTCTTAAATGATTGGAAGGGTAGCATGCTAGAAAAGTTTGGGAGGAATATTTCTGTAGGTACAACAGGAGCTCTTTGGAGCCATTTATGTTATGGACCTGGATAGGTTTTTAAGTGACTCGTATATTACTCTTCGGGGGGTCGTAACCCTTCCCGCGTAACCGAACACAAAAAAAACAGTAAATCAAAACAACAACAAATAAAGTGAGCACAAATACAAACTTCGATGCCACATAAAATACTATTCCAGACGGATGTTGGTGTCTCTGCCGTATATACAAAACTAAGCCTGATGACTGGATATTTTTGTTAATGGCAGTGCAGCCAAGAGTACTTTAAGATTTAAAAAATCAAGTATATGGCGCAAATTTTAATCGAGTAGCATTTTATGTTGACAATAAGGCTACCCTGTAAACACAAAGTTCCAAATTAATTAGCCAAGAGTAGCCAGAAACTGCTATTGAATGCTTCAAAAACTCAGGAAAATCTAGACTGTATGGGGTTCCGGTACACAAAGGAATACACGGAAATTAGGCTCTAGATAAATTTTCTTTAAGAGGATCTAAAATAAATTCCAGTAAGTTAACCCGTTTGGTTTTTGCCAAATGTGTGATTTTCATCGGGATATTATAAGTCTTTCAAGATATGGTGAGCAAAAACTGACACAAAAAACTTGGAAGTGCTACAGGAGAGTAAGCTGTCGTTTGGGCTAAATGTGGAGATACGAGTTAAGAAGAAGACAAGGCTCTTGATAAAAATGCCTGACAGGACTTGACAGATCTTGCACCAAATCTTAAACATTGGATCTACACTTGAGTATCTTGGCCCATCATACATAAGAAATCAATCCTGCAATAGAGAGCGCACAGAGACTTGCAGGAAAATGCATAACTGGCGCTCAACGCAGGTTCCCTAAGGCATTGATGGATATTAGCATGGATTTAAAATCAGTTAATCTTGTCGCAGGGAACGTTTCAAAGAGACTGCGATTTTAAGCAAGCCACTGCGATGTAAGGCTGACTAATCTTTACATATGGATCTTTAGTATGGTGAGCTGTTACAAGAAAGAAATATGTCGTGGACCATGTTGGCAAAATCTAGGGATCAGCCTGCTTTGGAGCTTAACACTGCGTTCTAGTCCTTTAAAGGTATTAATTACTATACTGCACCTGGTTTCCATTATTTTCATATGGCGGTCATATCTACAAGTAACACCGTAATTCTGAGAAATTTGTGATGATGATTATCGATGGCATATGGTCATGGGAGGACTTTGGACACCTTACGCTCGATTCAGCACCAACCTTCTGACTATCTTACACCAGATATGGACTTCTTGATAAGGAGCCTTATACCCTCTGTGACTAAATGGTATGAGAAAAATATTGACGGATCTAAAATAACCTGCATATACTTTGCAGATCTTTAGATTAGCTGCTCATAACGTGTACCTGATGGATGCAGTGTATTTCAGGCCAAAATAAGAACTGTCTTTGAGACATGCAGCTTTTGTTTCATGGACATATTTTGTGGAAAATTGGGGTATTTGTCGACAGTCAGATTAGTTAGTCAAACTAGGATCTGCTCCACAAGCACACAACCAGCTGTTATGCTAAGATCTAAGAGATGTATTGAGGTTGATATTGGTCCTGACGGATCACCTGGTAGTTGGTAAGCACGCATGTAAACTCGTACTTTCTTCTAACGACTACTGTTATTGTTGAGGGAATAGGAAAAAGAGAAAATAGCATATCATTTTCCCTACAAATGTCCTGTCCTAGTTACCAGGACACACAGATTTCTGAGCAGATCTTTTTTGTATTCCATGCATGGCCAATTAAAATCTTTAAGGTTAATCCTGTTTCTTATGATACACACTATTATTTTCTTGCAGTTGATTCGGGTGTAAGTGTATATATATTGGGACATTTGAGGCTACGAGCTGGATGAAATATCCCAAGTTTTTCTCCAGGTATGGGTTCTTTGGAACGACAAATCAGGCGAATTGAATGTGTATGTCAAATCGGAGACAAAATTTAACAGCTTTCGGGCAAGGCATGCTATTAAGTGAACCAACAACAAACCAGTATTAGATCAACGTCATATTGATAAAAATACATTTAGGGCCTTTAAAGAACTTTAAACTTTATAAAAATATTTGCATCGTGTAGAGTGGTTGCGAACAAATTTTCCTTTTTCCTGCAAGGCTATTGTTTTTTAGTATTTTTAAGTAATTTTTCTAAAATCATTTTTTAAATATTAATCTTTATTTATTAAAAAGTAACAAATTAAAAAAAAAAATTTCCAAAGAGTAGAAAAGCAATAAAAGACAATTTAACATATGAAAAGATACACCGCAAAATGAAAATATCTTACAGCATGTGGTTTGTTAAGATACAAACCTAAATTGGCCAACAACAGTAATAAAGAGAAAACCACAAGAAAAATGCAATCAATGCCACGTAGCATATTCTCAGGTTTATATGTAGGAATTTTGTCTGAAATAAAGAGATTTCCATTGTAACAGCAAATAAACACGTTCTCCAGCGATCAACATGCAGCAGAAGATCTGAACAAGAATACAGAATTGCATTAGTGGCACACTTTGTGGTGATGCATACAAAATTTAAAAGCAACAACAGAAATCTATTAATAAACAACAAGCAAAATTCAACTACGACTTTTCATCTGAAGTTTGCTGCTATGAACGCATTTATGTGTTCAGCAACATGCATACGTAAGTCGTTGCAAGTAAATATTTATGTTGCCTTAAAGTACTTTAAGAAGCAAGAATTACTATTTCAGTGGGTGAGTGAGAATTAAATTGGTATTTCGGAAGAAAAAAAGATTCGGAGAAACACTTTATATATTATGGTAAGAATTGGCTAATATAATGCAAAAAAAGAAACTATTTCTTTTTTTGCAGCTAATTCGCTACTTCGTTAGCCCAGTTTTAAATTAAGACTTAAGAAAAGTACTAAAACGAAGAGGTACTTTGAGCATACCAAAGTGATATTTGCTTGAATTATATAAAATGTTAATTCAAAATCTCAAATTTGCTGTTTTAAAAATATACAAAAAATAGCAAAACAATGAAATATTTACTTTTTATTTTCTTTCATTTTGTATTTCTAAAACCATAATTTAAAAAGTTAAAAAAAATCTTTCCAATCCAATAAATGAGAAAAAGTACAAAAGCTATAAAATAAGTACTTATTGTCCACTTAAGCTGGAGGTCCATACCATACGTTATATGCG